>AWOL01S0005940.1:132210-155689 GCA_000715115.1 Nicotiana otophora
ACAGAAGCACTCAGAGAATCACAAGGCACAACCAAATATGAAGCAAAATAGGAGGATACATAGGAATAAGTACATCCTGGATCAAATAGAACTGAAGCATCTCTATGGAAAACTGGAATAATTCCTGTGATCACAGCATCAGATGACTCGGCCTTAGGCCTAGCTAGAAAAACATAAATCGGGGATGAGCCCCACCACTCTGAACTGCGTCCCTGGTACGGCCTCTGACTGGCTAGCATCCACCTCTAACGGTCTGACCTCCACCTCTAATGGCCTGACCTCCACCTCTAGCTGCCTGACCCCTACCTCTAGATGGCTGAACAGGCGGTGAAGCAACCGGTGCCGGTATAATGGCACGAGAACCCTGCCGAGATCTATTACTCGCCAACTAGGGCAATACCTCCTGATGTGATAAATGTTTCCACACTCATAACACCCATCCTGATGCTGTGACTGATGAAGTTGAAGCTGACCCGAATGGGTCGGATAACCACTGTAGTGACTCTGGAGTGGTGGTGCACTGATAGGAGCTGAATGTGCACTAAATGTTGGTTGCCCAGAGTAAGGCATAATAGAACCGTGACTCCTTGAAGCACCATGAGATGCCTGAAGCGCTGAATAAAATTGTCTGGGAGGATGACCCTTACCAAAATTACCCCTACCTCCAGACGAGGCACCACTCAAACCACCGCACTGACGAGGCCTCTTATCAGACCTCTACCCTATCTCTTGTGCAAGAACCATCTCGATCCTCCTTGCGACATTAGCATCTGCCTGAAAAGAAATCTCACTTCCGGTCTCCTGGTCCATCTGAAGCCTGATAGGGTGAGTGAGCCCCTCAATAAACCTCCTCACTCTCTCCCTCAGTAGGTAATAAAAGGAGAGCATGACGGGATAAATCCAGAAAACGGGACTCATACTAAGTAACAGTCATACTGCCCTACTGTAAACGCTCAAATTATTTGCGGTAATCCTCTCTCAGTGTGATATGAAGGAATTTCTCCATAAATAACTGAGAGAACTGCTCCCAGGTAAATGCAGGCGATCCAACTGGTCTAGTCAATGTATAATCTCTCCACCACCTCTTGGCGGAACCCGTCATCTGAAGTACAGCAAAATCAACCCCGTTGGTCTCAACTATACCCATGTTCCGCAGTACCTCATGACAGCGGTCAAGATAATCTTGTGGGTCCTCAAAAGGTGTACCACTGAAATGAACTGGAAAGAGCTTGGTAAACTTATCCAGTCTCAATAAGGCCTCAAAAGACATGGCGGGCGTATCACCGGTCTGTGTCGCAATAACTGGCTGAACTACCCCAACTAGCAGGGCTGCTGGAGCCTGATTCTGGGGAGCCATCTGCTCCGGAATGGGAGTAGTGGGAGTTTGTGCTCCCCCCCAGCATGTGAGACGGTTGGTTCCACTGGAAATATACCATTCTGGNCCCCAGCCTGTGGGACAGCTGGTGCCACTGGAAATGAACCATTCTGGGCCACGCCCTCCATAAGACTCACCAAACGGACTAGAGCGTCCTGAAGCACTGGAGTAGCTATGAATCCTTCCAGGACCTGAACTGGTCCAACTGGTACATTCTGAACTGGAACCTCCTCCTGAAGATCCACCTGAGGTTCTACAACAGGTACAGGTGCTCGAGCTCTGGACTGAGCTCCACCTCTACCTCTGCCTCGATCCCTACCCCTGTCCATAGTTGCCACCGGGGGCTCTTGTCCCTGTCCATCGGTAGATGTATTATGTGTTCTCACCATCTTCAAGAGAATAAGAGTAGAATGGTTCAATCATCGATGATAGAATAAATTAGCACGACAGGATAAGAAAGAAGTGATATTATTCCTAAACTTCATAGCCTCTGAGAGATAAGTACAAATGTCTCCGTACCGATCCTTCAGACTCTACTAAGCTTGCTCGTGACTCGTGAGACCTATGTAACCTGGTGCTCTTATACCAACTATCACGACATGAAATTCCCACCTTCGGGACAATGATGGCGCCTAACATTTCACTTGCTAGGCAAGCCAACGGTAGAATAATATTAGCCATTTTTAAACAATTTTAAATTAATTAATAGCAAAGAAGCCAATGCGTAAGTAAAGTCTGAAATATAGTGATTAATCCATAAAAATAGCGATGTCTAAATGCGATTCCATAATTGGTGTCACAAGTGCACGAGCTTCTACAATAATACAAATAAAGGGCCTGAATAAAATAAAGTTGTCTTAAAACAAACACACAGCTAAAGTAAAGTAGACGGGGACTTCAGAACTACGGACGTCGTATAGTTATACCTCAAATCTCCTCTGGGTAACTGAAATCCGAGCAAGTCTATGGTACGCCGCTGGGACCAACTCTGAAATTTGAACAAGAAGTACAGAGTGTAGTATCAGTACAACCGATACCATGTACTGGTAAGTGCCGAGCCTAACCTCGACGAAATAGTGACGAGGCTAAGGCAGGTCACTTACATTAACCTGTACGCAATAATAGTAATAACCACAATAATAGAATTAGATCAGATAACTCATTTTTAATAGTTGAATCCAACTCAGCAGTCATAACCAATCATTATTTCAACCAATTTCCGTTGCAGCGTGCAACCCGTTCCCACAATATATTCATTTTCAAACCTCAAATATATTTATTTTAATCAAGTATATATATAGATTTTTAAATAAGTTTGTTGCGTCGTGCAACCCGATCCCCCAATATGGAATTTTAAATAAGTTTGTTGCGTCGTGCAACCCGATCCCCCAATATGGACTTTTTAATAAGTCTGTTGCGGCGTGCAACCTGACCCCCCAATATGGACTTTTAATACAAGTCTATTACAGCGTGCAATCCGATCCCCCAATATGGACTTTTTAATACGTCTGTTGCGTCGTGCAACCCGATCCCCCAATATGGACTTTTTAATAAGTCTGTTGCGGCGTGCAACCCGATCCCCCAATATGGACTTTTAATACAAGTCTGTTGAGGCGTGCAACCCGATCCCTCAATATATTTATTCACTTACCAATTCTTATAAAAGAATTTGCCCCAATAAATGCAATAATTAATATAAAATTATAAGACAACAAACATACAATAATTATGATTTATTCATGAAACAGACAATGACAAGTAGCAATTTATTTTGGAAATCAGGGAGAAAATAGACAGTTTAATATTTAATATGCTAAATGTCAAGTAACAATCAAGACACATAAATCAAATAGCATGTAACAAATTTTGCAGGAATTTAAGAATTAATATTTGATAAAGAATAGGAGAGAAACAATTATTATAACAATTAATTCGTATCTTAGAACAATTTATGATTTTCAAAGAATTATGCAAATAATTAATTTGACGACGTATAGACACTCGTCACCTTGCATATACATCATTCACATGCATTTCACATAACAAATAATTTAAGGGTTCTATTCCCTCAAGTCAAGGTTAACCACGACACTTACCTCGCTTTGCAATTTCAATCAATTACTCGACCACAACTTTTTCTTTTGAATTTATCTCCAAAAGCGTCAAATCTATTCACAAAAAATTCGATATACTCAATACGAATCATAGGAATTAATTCCATATGAATTTACTAATTTTTCGGATAAAATTTGAAATTCACTTTAAAAATTGACAGTGGGGCCCACATCTCAATCTTGGAAAAACTTACGAAATTCGAACACCCATTCCGAGACGAGTCCAAACAACAACAACAACAACAATAACAAAAATCCAGTATAATCCCACTAGTGGGGTTTGGGAAGGGTAGTGTGTACGCAGACGTTACCCCTACCCTGGAGTAGAGAGGTCGTTTCCGATAGATCCCCGGCTCGCTCCCTCCAAGAACTCCCCACCTTGCTCTTGGGGTGACTCGAACTCACAACCTCTTGGTTGGAAGTGGAGGGTGCTCACCACTAGATCAACCCACTATCCCTCCCTCCAAGACGAGTCCAACCATACAAAAATTATCAAATTCTCATGTCAAATGGACCTTCAAATCTTAAATTTTCGTTTTTGGAAGATTTTATAAAAATCGTATTTTTCTCCCAAAATTTCATGGGTTCATGATATACATGAGTATGAAATCATTAAATATAATCAATATATGATAAAGAACACTTACCTCAATATTTTTCTGTGAAAAACGCCCAATAATCGCCTTACCCGAGCTCAAACATGGAAATGGTTAAAAATGGGACGAAATCCCATTTCCAAAACTTAAGGATAATTCTTTGCGATCGCGAAGCACATTTTGGCTGCCCGGATTATTAACTCTATGCAATCGCGTAAATGGACATGCGATCGCAGAGAACATTTCCTCAGCCTTACGCGATCGCGTACTGACTTGTGCGATCGTGTAGCACAAATTTGGTACTTCTGTTTCTGCCTCATTCCTTCTTCGCGAACGCGTCTTTGCCCACGCGTTCGTGGTGCCTTAGCTTTTCCAACTGTGTGATCGCGTACAATACTATGGGATCGCATAGTACAAATTTTCATCAGTGCTCAACAAGCCTTCGCGATCGCGGATGAAGCCACGCGATCGCGATTAAGGAAACCAGAACTGGGAAATACCAGATTTTTTCCAAAGTTCAAATGGTCCGTAGGCTATCCGAAACTCACCTGAGTCCTCGGGGCTCCAAACCAAACATGCACACAAGTCCAAAAACCTCATACGAACTCGCTCGCGGGATCAAAATATCAATTTAACGCCTAGAATTACAAATCGGACACTAAATCAAATGAAATTTTTATGAAAACTTTAAAACTTCTATTTTCACAACCGAACGTCCGAATCATGACAAATCAACTCCGTTTCTCACCAAATTCGACAGACAGGTCATAAATGTCCTAACAGACCTATTTAAATTTTCAAAATCGGATTCCGACCCCGATATCAAAAAGTCAAATCCGTGGTCAGACTTTGAAAATCTTTAGTCTTTAAATTTCTAGTTTCGTTTAAATTGCCATAACTTGAGCTAGGGACCTCCAAATTAAATTTTGGGTGTACGCCCAAGTCCCAAATCATGATACGGACCTATCGAAACTATTAAAATACTGATCCGGGTCCGTTTGCTCAAAATATTACCAAAGTCAACTCAGTTGAGTTTTAAGGCTCTATTTCACATTTTAATCCATTTTTCACATAAAAACTTTTTAGAAAATTATACGAACTGTGCACGCAAATCGAAGAATGATGAATAGTGTTTTTCGAGATCTTAGATTACAAAAATAATTATTAAATTTAAAGATGACCTTTTGGATCATCACATGTCATTGAATATGTCATTAAGCATTTGAGAGGAAGATCACGGGGGAGGTTATGGAGATAATGGAGAAGAGTAGTGAGCATTACTCCTTTGATGGTTATGGACATCCACCATAATTCAAGATTTTATAATACTCCCCCTTGGATGTCCATAAATAATGTGCTTCGTTAAAACCTTGCTAGAAAAAAACCTTATGGGAAAACAATCCTAGTGAAGGAAAAAGAGTACACATATCATGTAATACGCATTGCTTGCTGCCTCATTAAAAACCTTGTCAGGAAAACCCAGTTGGATAAAACCGTAGCTAAGGGAAAAGGATTACAACGCGTATTTGCCTCCCCCTGATGAAAACATTAATTTATTTCACCGAGATGATGTGTTTCCGATCCTGTATGCCAACTTCTCAAATGTTGAGGTTGATCATGCTTCGTTGACTAGAATCACCAAATTATCAAACGAACAAATTTATTGAACATCTATTTCACCGTTCGGTGAAGATTGTGTCTGATAAAGAACTTTAATAAAATACATGATTTATTCTGTCTCCTTCAATATATCCTTTTTTCAATTAAGATAAGCAAACATCATTGTCTTTACTATTATTGGAGTCTTCTCTTCAAAGAAAAGTCACATATCGGTTGTGTGTTGAGTGACTTGATTTATCAGTTGCTAGTATATTGACATGACTTGAATAAGTATCAACCATTGATTGCCTTGTGAAATAATAATATGGCAGTACCCTCACATACAAATAGATTGTTTGAAGAATGAGCTTCAGAAAATGCCGGCATTTGCATAACCAACAAAACTTTGGCAATATTTGTTAGAATAAATAAATTTATATCAAGGATTCTTTTTGCAATATAATCCCAATAGTATTTCAATATCTTCATATAGGAATAAAACTATATCTTGCTAGTATATTGTTATACTCATAGTTCTAGCAACATACATTAGTGCACCAATTGTACTAGACACAAAAATAAATCATGCACTCCATGATCGCTCTAATTCACATAAGAATTTGCTGAAGCTTTATTTAATAAATTTCTTGGGAACCTTAATATGCTTCAGAATAATTTAAATTCTTCAATGATTTCCATTATATGCATATCAAGTTTTTCATGTATTGTCAGATTAAACCTGAAATGACTACATCCACCACAAGAGAACATGTCTCTATATAGTCAATGCCAGGATATTTACAAATCTTCTTGTGACACAAGTCGTCTTTATATCTATCGACTTGACTTCTTTTTTTCCGCACAAGAACACATTTATACCTTCATTGGCTTTATATTTTCAGGTGTTAGAATTATCCATCCGACTTCATATTTTTCAGGCGAAGTCAATTTTTATTGCGTATTTTTTATTTGGCCAATCATTTATTTGTCCAAATTTTATGACAGATTTGAGCTCGAGATCCTCGTCAATATTAATAATATTGAGCGCTACATTATATCAACAATATCGTCGACGATCATTTTGCATCGGTTCTATCATCACTCAATAAAGACATAATTTATCGAGATCTCATTATTTTTAGGTACCTCAGCCTCTCCCGTGAAGTCTTATGAAGTGTTATGTCGTGGTGCTCTTCTAGAGCACTTGCCTCCTTATTATGATCATATTGAACATTTTCTCCTCTCATTCTTCAAGGAGTTTTATCTTTAGAACCGATTGGTCTATTACGCTTCTTGCTTGCCATAGACTCTGTCCCTCATGGACTTTCTTCTATTTGGAGCATTAGCAGCTAAAATATGACATTTAGCTTTGGGTCAGCAAATGCACCTGGCAATAATTTGCAAATGAATTATCACTTGAACTTCAAGTTCATATTATCTTGTACGAGGATCTATATGTATTCATAATAATTCATTCCACGTATCACTTTCTCTGCTGTCCATTTTCTCTCCCTAATGTTGGGATCACCAACACATTTCCTAACCTTCTTTGGGAAATCATCTTTGTGTATTGTGGTGACATAATTAAATCATATAGCACATCCATATTTATATATGAAAATTATTTAGTTCCTGACCCTGAACCGATTGTGATAGGTTAAAATTTTCATAACTTGGCTAGATGCGTATAAGTGATGTTGTATATTAAATAATACATCTCATACCAAATTTTGTTTTGGGAGTTTTGTTCTCATAACCAATGGTTTAGCTATAATTGGAGGCATACAATTTCTATTAAACCAACTTGGATTTAAACCAGCATTATCAATATAAATCACCATATTTATATTCTGGAATTGTGCTCTAATAATTTGTGCAAGCAATCTTGCAAAAGTCAAACTGCAAGTTGATAACAAATGCACATGTGACCATACAATATATGCATCTATTAAAATCATATAATAGTAAACTGTCCACATGGCAGGTGACTGGGCCCATATATTTATCACCTTTTATTCATTCCAGAAATTAAGGGATTCAATCCCAACCTCAACTGGTATATCATGAGAATAAGCAACACAAGAGAATTCTTGAAGAATCTTCTATTTCTTCAATATACGTGAATTCTCAATTAATTTTCGCATCATAATTGAACCGGAATGGCCAACCGGTCATGCCAACTAATATTTGTTTCAGTAAATCTCTAGTTTACTTGTGGAAGTGATTCCATCATCATGCTTATACTTGTGTAGTACAAATAGAAGAAAAGTAGGGTAACCTTTTATATTTACCAAGTATAATTATAGTAATTTGAAGATATTCAATCTTCCTTTCATTTATAGTCTCAATATGTCAACCACTTTGGCTTGTACATTTGAAACTCAAAAAGTTTATTTTGAGACTTACTATAATATTAATGTCATGAACAATTTTACCCATCCGGGTAGTAACAAATTAGCTCTTTCGGAACTCTTAATTGATTTTGTACTATAAGATCTTTTGTCACACCATCCATATGGTGAATATCTCCTTTACGGAGAAAATCATATAATAATAATTGTCATGGTCAAATCATCATAAGCAAAATTATTTTTTGCTTTAATTTTGCCTTTAATAACTTTTATAAGGCATGCCAAAAAATTTTTGGCATATCACATGTACGCGACCAATGACATATTCATGTAACTACACAGTAATATTCATTATCTTTCCTTCTCTCAAACCTCCCGTATAAGTGAGTTGTAGTATTGATTCAATTACGCATAAATACATTCTTGTGCATAACTTGTATCACATATATATTTTCACATTCACTTTCAGGAATGGGTCTGCATTTACAATGCCTATCACAAGTCACATTTTCAAAGAATGGACCATAATCATCTTAATGTGCCTCATATTTACAGACCATACTGATACACATTTCCTTCACTTTTGAAGGATTATCTTGAGAACCCTTATTGTTCTCCTTATTACAATTACCATAATGATGACTATTATTATTGTGGTCTTTGGCACACCCACATTCATTCGTCAATCACTTGTTTTTATTTAGACTTATTATGCACCGCTACCATATTCACTTCAAAAATGGAGCAAATCAAGTGGGACACGCTTCATGCCTTTTCATGAAAAATATATTATTTTTCTTTAGTCATCATTATATTGTCAATATGGTACATTGGAACTCAAACCCAGTGCCTTACCAATATAAAGGCATGTCAGGCCATAATGAATTGGGACTCAAACCCAACTCTTATCATCATGGAGCATCAAGACTTAATCCTGATGTCTTACTCTCATGGTGCATTGCGACTTGAACTCATTGAAGTTGATATCATTAATAGCAAAGGACAAAAATAATTTCAAATACGGAGGAAATGCTTACCTCTTGAGTTAAACTCTTCATAATGTCATTTGGATACCATTCTCAACAATAGACTTTCGTTTACTCAAATCAGCTAAGTAATTAGTGTCAAACATATATATGAAAATATAAAATAATATTAAAAATTCACATGTGGTCTTTGCTGCAATAAGCCTACTTCAAGATGAAAGTGATATGACCAGAACATTAAGAAAAAATGATGTATCAAATAGAATAATAGTACTACTAGTTACCATGCACTTTTGTGGAAACTAAGTATTATGCTCTCTAGAAAAATAAAGAGATATCGCAGAACCTTAAAGTCAATCAGGGAATCAAATAAAATAGCAGACAAATCTCTGTCTACTATCTACTACTATATGCTTTCCATATAGAACTGATTCAACTCATTAATTTGATAAGAACTGTCATCAATAAAAAATTTGGTGTAGTACATACTTCTTGTACTAATATACTATATGTAAATCTATCAAAACATATAGTTTAGATGTAATACTACTATATCATCCATTAACATTTCATTACCCATAAAAAAAAATGAGATAAATAATGAATGAGTCTAACACACTTGTTCAAGCCAACAAGTGTAAAAGTCTGTGAAATTCAAATGCAAACTAACATAAGAGTAGTGGAATCAGACGCCTTTTTCCTCTTAACAAATATGGGTATATCAATCTTAAAATAATCACATATAAAATACTTAAATACTTATAGCCAAAGCCAATTATAGTAAAATCATTAAATAGATAATTCATACGTTTGGTTGATTACAAAATCATTCTAATGATATAACTATATCCCATTTGCCAAATAAAAGTAAAATAAATTGGTTACATATCTAACTCTTACCGAAGAATATTTGAAAATATTACATCACTCTGGCAACCATATATGTCGTGTAACTAAGTTACAGTTCAAGGATATTTTCTAATGTAAGACATTCAACATAAAGAACTATTACATGATAAATCCTTCAAGATAGATGATAAACTACAAATATTTTATTATTTCATAAAATAATTTAGTACCGTAAGTAATAAAAAACCATCTAGATAGATATACTTTATTTATGACTATGAACCATCCAATATGAATGAAATAAATATTTGGGTTGTAGCTATATGGAAAACGTTGCTCAAGTATGATACGTATATGACTAGAAGACATTTATATTGCCATATATTAAGCCTTCCAATTGGTATTTAAGTAAGAACAAAAATTATATACTTAGGAGCATACCTTGGAATGATGAACCACTTACAAAAAAAAAAAAGATAATCCATAGAACATTTGTCTCACTGTCCATACGAAACCCAACATGCTTACACATTGGAAGCTATAGTGTTACTTCGCTATGGTAATACAAAAATAGATCGACTTTGTTGCGACATATTTCCTAAAATTTGAGAAGGATTGTCGCAGAGAACAATCGTGCTAATAACGTATTATGAAATATAGCTCAAAGTAACAATATAGAACAAGGAAAAACAAGCTAAGAGATATATAGAGAGAAAGAGAGGAGAACTTCTTATTTCTTCTTCAATTGTGTTCTATTTCCTATCTATTACAAGGCCTTTATATAAGCATGAAAAGTGAAGAATCATTATTGTAAAATAGTGAGTGAAATGTCCACTATTTAGTGGAATGGCCACTATTGAGAGAAATGGCCATTATTGAGTAGAATGGTCACTTCATAAATATGTCATTGAATATGTCATTAGGCATTTGAGAGGAAGATCATGGAGAAAGATCATGAGGGAGATTATAGAGATAATGGAGAAGAGTAGTGAGCATTACTCCTTTGGCGGTTATGAACATCCACCATAATTCAAGATTTTATAACACCACCTATTTTTTCATAAGTTCAATCTCCGCTTATTCTTTTATACTTGAAACTTACTTGATTACTTTCATCTTAAACTATTTTCTACAAAGATACACGGGAGTAATTAGCTTCAAACATGATTAATGTACAAAATAGTATTCCCTATGTCTCAATTTAGCAGGGGCATACATGGACCGGGTTGATTCGGATATTATCTTTGGTTTGGTTCGGTTTTGTCGGATTTTTCGGGTTTGTGAATATTATTTTAATTTTGCATTATTAAAGTTATAGATACAATTTTGATAAGTGAATATATGTTTACTAAAAAATTTAAAAAAATAACAAGCATATGATCTATTAAAGTGATCTTATGGGAGAATATGTTTTTAGTAACACATAATAGTTTATTTTCTTAGTCGTCTACCAATAACTTTTGGTTGATATACGCTTTCAGGATTAACAAAATTTAATAATTAAACATAAAAATTAATATGATACCTAAATAATGATATGTTCTATTTAATTTTAGATTATCGAAATACTACTTCAAAACATATAATAAATCTTGACATATGAATATGAAAGAACAAAGAGATGATTGACGCATTTCAATAACACATAATAAGAAAGTGATACAATCTATTATTTAAAATAAATAAAAATGAATGCACTTTATAGTTTTATTAATTATTATGTCCCATGAGAGGATCTCAAATATTTCTAGGCATCTTTTAAATAAAATTCTATATAAAGTCCTAAAATTATATATAAAAAATTATATATTTATATGTCGGTTTGGTTCGGATTTTTTACTCAATACCAAACCAAATCAAACCAAACTTAGTCGGGTTTTTTAATCGGTTTAGTGCGATTTTCCGGTTCGGTTTGTACACCCCTATAATTTAGATAACACATTTCATTTATCGAGAATCAATTTGACTAAACTTTAATACTAAATTAAATTAGTTCAATTTAATATTTTAATATTAAAATTTAAATATTCAAAAATTATACGCAAAGTATAAGTTATAATTTTTATCATGTAAATATAATAACAAAATATATTTTAAAACGTTGATCAAACGTTTAAAAACTAAATATATCATCTAAATTGAAAATTGAAACCGATAGAGTACAAAGAAAAAAACCCTTCGAAACACAAATATTCTTCAAAATACCAAAATAGATTCGAAAACTTTATAAAACTTTTGCGCGAGATAGTTCAAACAGGAGAGCCTTAAAGCTGCATAAACTCATAATAGTGTAATGGCCTCGTACTGAAAAGAAAAGGAAACGATTATACAGGCTTCTAACGTCTAACTTTTTCGCAATTTTGCTTGCTTCCTACTACTATTATTTTCTTTTTGCTTCCCGATTCCCAAAATGACTCATCCGTCTATATCGCCGGTAAGGACTCTGACCCCCTTGAGAATTCCGGAAAATTCGACGGATCCGGGTAATCGAATAATCCTCCCACCGTCAGAAAATCACCGTTACTGCTCTCGCCGTTGTATTCTCCGTCCATGATTCCAACAAACATCTCCAAGTTGAACGAGTCATATCTCGGTAACTCGTTCTCAAACCGAATCATATTCCCTGATCCATTGGCGGTCCCCGACGTATCGACTAATTCGGCGTCAATATAGTTATCAGGAGATGCGGCGGGAGGTAGGCCGAGTTCATCGTCCGAAGCTTCTAGAAGGTAGCCGAGGTCTGATTGGGATTCGCCGGAATCTGATGACGTTAGGTCAACGAATGTCTCGTGAGGTGGCAGATTTGTAGGATGTAGGATTTCTTCTTCAAAGCTCTTGATTACCGAATCAAGGTCCTGAGATTCCGGTACACCATCTGTTAAACTTTCTGGCTCATCTAGGATATCCAGGATATCTTCTCTGATCTGCTTGGCCTCCGGCGAATCTACGTCGACATCTTCACCAGCTTCATCGAACTCGGTAGAGTTAGGGTTCACCTCTAATTCCGATTCAACTCGGTTCGGCTCGTCCGAGCTCGGACCTGCATTGTCATCTGAGTGAAGTCGCTTTGACTCAGGTGAACGGGAGTCCGAGTCCAAACCCGACTCATCTCGGGATCGTTTGTTACCATTTCTGTCAGTTTTGCACTCTTCCATATCCAAGTGTTGAACAGGAGTAACAATTTTTGGAGGATATATTTATCGTTTTGACTTGGGGTGAAATTAGGGAGGAAATTCCACTTGAATGAAACACACTAGCAAAGAAAGGGAAATGAAAAAGGGAAATGAAAAAGACAAGTAGACTTGTTACTTTTGTTAGTCGGGATCTTTATTCGGCAGTGTGTGTGTTTAAGGAAATCAAAGAGTAGATTGTTATACACTGTATAGTACAGGTTATATTTGATGGAGGAAGAAACTTTGAAGGGGGCAAGAATTTATAGTGGAGCCAGGGGGACAGAGAAAAGTGGGGATATTTTCGGGGATCTATTTAATTTTTTAACGATAGCCTCGGCGTGATAATAAAATTATTTTTTGGCGTGATTTATAAATTATATATTTGAGCTAAAAAAATAATTATTAATAATATTTATATTAGTATAGACTATTCATCTCACATCTCTTATCATGTGATCCTTTTTTAGATCTAACATGAATATAAAATACTTTGTGTATCGTATTATTTTTTTTATTTTTATGATGGATGGAAATTAGGAGAAGGTGAGATGGGAGATGTGGAATGACGCCCTTGTTTGGCTGATTCTTACTTGATAAATGCTGCCCACATCTTCCCTATTACAGCTACCATGACATCTTGTCTTATTGTTTGTCTCTTTCATTACGTATACTTCCCTTTCCTTTTATTGGTTGGATGCCGTTAGAAGAGATGGGCCTAGTGTTCAAATCCTGGGTTTTAATGGTTCACACTTCACAAAGTCGTAGTCATTGATATTTCATTGATGGGTGACTAGATTGGCAGGAAAAAGGCCGGCCCCTAATAAATGAGAAAAAGATAATGCACTATATTTAATAATTTAAGGTTTTTATACTTTTGAGAAAGATATTTTGTAATTAGTACTTTTTGAGACAGATATTTTATAGTTTTAATTACAAAATATTTTCTTTAAATTCTTATCAACTTTTGTTTTTTTGAGAAGAAATGAACTTTAGATCTACCTCACTTCAAAAACCTGCATTTAAGGTGAGCTTATTCCAGAATTACTCCAGAATACGTAAGGAGATTAATTTCATAACAGATGTGAAACAACCTAACATTCACCCCTCGTTCAGATCTGTCAACTAGAATATGAACAATATAATATTAGACTTATTATATGGTAAACTAAAAGTCGTTTGTATGGGTTTAATATTATGAGACATTGAACTAAATCAATGCAAGAGCTAGCTTTTAAGAGGAGTATTCCCAAGTTCATACAAGATCACTCGACGCTTCAATAATTAAATAATTATACTTTTTAATTTCTTAAATGTCAACTACTTAAAATAATCTAATATCCTAAATGCCTAAAGTATTGAGCCGATACTCTCGAACGGTTGGGACTTGGGATGAACTGCTGCGCCGAATTCGTGGGCGGCATGGTGTTCTAGAAATTCATTAGAAAAGAGGAGTAGATCTAAAGGAAGGGTTGGAACTGGGTCAGCGTTTGCGCCCATGCACGGCGCCACGTCCTTGCAATATTCACCACCTGGCGGTGCCTGCAAAGTAGTTGTCCTGACACTAGATTTTCAAAGCGAAACATAAATTTATGTATAAAAATTTACTAAAATTATAATAAATAAGAATTCATAATTTTAAGAATATAAAATTCAAGGATAGAACTTATTAAACCCATAAAATTTAAATTCTAGATTCGCTTCTGCTCCGACCGCACCTTCTCGATGTGCTGCGCTCTTTGAAAGTTGAAAAAGTTGAAACAGGCAATTGCATACTATCGTCTATCTGTATGACCGTATCAAACCTTCGCATCCTGTCGAAAGCCAAAAGAACTTTGTTAGATAAGAATAATATTAGTCCTACAATGGCGTTGTGGTACCATCTTGTCTCCTGACTTATCTGTTCTTCTTAACATTATGTTAATAAGTTAATCAGTAGCAATTATTCGAGCAGTAGTATCAAGAGCAAATCTCCCTCTACTTGACGTTAATGAATAGACAATTTCAATTTATTTTGGATTTTGTGATTATTTAATATCAATCTATTGTTAATCTTTTTTTTATTTACTTAAGAACATACTTATGCTCAGTTGTATATCAAATAAATAGCCAGGTTGCATGGCACTCTAGTTTTTATCATTTCTGATCTGGGGGCACAGTTCACGACTAATTTTTGGAAGCACACGCAAAAGGAAGTAGAACAAAAATTTCTTTTGTTTAACTATTTGCTGTTTGATATTGTCTTCAACTAATCTAGATTCATGTTGGGTAAATCTATTATAAAGATAAATTATCTACCGGAAAAATCTTTATTTTAAAGTTTAAACTCGAAATATCTAATCAAACATAGAAAAATCTCAACCACTGCGGCACTGCCACTAGATCATAGAGAAAAAGCTGCCTTAAAACTTTGAGGGGTTCAACATAACGCATTACGAATTGAATTCCAGCCTCTCGCTTTCATCTATTTGGTGGTAACACCCAACCTGTCAAAGTCTGAATAACAACAGTATAATTAGGTGAAGGAATAGACTTTAATTCCTAGTTTAATGAATAGTTTAATTCGTAAGAAGCCAAACGCTAATTGAGCTTTGTTTTCTTGAAGTTTACAGTGTCAAATCTTAATAAATGGTTACGACGAACCGATGAGAGGAAGCAATTACCACTACTTTAATAGGATTGATATCGTTTGGAAAGAGTTAAAGACATAGGCTTTAATTAAGTAAAACGTAGGCCATTCAAAATATCACGTCAACAACTAAAAGAGATTGACATAATATTAGGTAACAACAATATTTCAGTGTATTCTCACAGGTGTAATTTAGGGAGGATAGAGCATACAGATTTTACTCTTATCTTCTGCAAATAAAGAGGCTGTTTCCGATAGCCGAGAGCATCAACACAATAGTAAGAAAAAGAAATTCAGCAGAAGTCATGGCAAAAAAATAGTAACAACAGCTAGATAGGAACAAAAACAGGAGCAGAAGCAAAAGCAACAACATATAGTAATAGTAGTCTAAGAATAAGAAAAAACTAGACTAATACTAAAACTACTTGTAAGGAAAAGAAAGGAAGTACGCTCGAATATCTACTAACCTACAACCCTAATTCTCGACCTCCACAACCTCCTGTCACGTATATCTAATAGCTTCGGAGGAAAGAGGCTTTGCGACAAACACGTTATCTATTTACTAGCTTGTTCATCCAAGCTTCTTTTTTACCAAAAGTGCTTGTTTTTCTAAAGTTAAGATGTTTGACTAAATTTTTAGGAGGAAAAAAGTACTTTTGAGTAGAAGGAGAAGCCGCTTTCGAGAAGCAGGAAAAAGTAATTTATCCCCAAAAATAAGCACTTTTGAGAAAAATACACTTAAAAATATTTTTGAACAACTTGGTCAAATACTAGTTACAGCTCAAAAGATTTTTCAAAATAATTAGCTAAACACAAACTGATTCTCATCAAAAAAATATTTTTAGAAAAGCACTTTTGACACTTATCCAAATAAGCTGATTTTAGAAGTTTTGACCAAACAGGCTAGTAACTTCGTTTTATAATTTTTACAGGAGTGAAATATATAAAATTGTTTTAACATATAAGTTCTCTTAAATTTTGTTCCATCTTCGTGAAATCGATATTTTAGCTCTCTTAATATTGCAGCTACATTTAAAATAAAGGTACATGCAATATGCGTGGATGCATTGGCATCTTTACATTTACACTTTTATCACAAAACAGGTCTTATTTCTTAGTGGAGAAAATGACCAAAAATAGCTAAAGAATGAGGCCGATCAGTTGGTAATCCATCCACTTTATACTTCAAACTGGAAAGAGAATCACATGTGGAAAGGAAACACATCTCAATCCATGTATTCTCGGGAGGATATGGGAAGAGGGAGAGTAAGCTTCGAACAGCTCAGCAAAACAAGGATACATTGCAAATTAGAATTTGCAGAAAAATTGACTGGAAACAACCAAACAAGGATATATATATATATACGAGGTGTGGCAACGCAGGCAACTGCATGATTTAGCTTCAGCGGAATTAGTCAAATAAGACGAGCGTTTTACAGCTCAAGGAATTCGTGACAATCCAACTTGCGAATATTCCTGTTAAAATTTTACTACCGAATCAACAGATTTAACATAATCAATTTTTGCAGAATCTCTCACCAACTTGTCAAAACAGTGCATTAGACAATTCTATCAATTAATTAAGGTAAATAAATTAGTATCTATACCGCTCATTTAGTATACACATAATTCATCATAATTAGAGTATTTTCTATGCTGGCCATCAACCTACCACACAACTCATTCCTAGCTATACTTTGTGAAACTCATATAAGCAGGCTGACATCATTTTTAATTTTCAGTAGATATAGTTAAATGTGTTGAGTCATTGGAGCAGTAAACTAAAATTAGTATTGCACTACAACACATGGATGTTAAAACAACACCCCCCCCCCCCAAAAAAAAAAAAAAACGTAGTTCACAATATTAACACTGCGAAATCTCAAGTAGCCACAAAGGTTCTATCACAGGCAACACAATAGGTGAATCCTTCATTTGCCTAAGACTTGAAGGCCATCTTGATGATTAGAGTTACCTAGTACCTACGATAGTAGAAAGTAGCGGCTACTCGGTGGATTAGTCGAGGTGCGCAAAAACTCATACGGGCACATTATCAAAATAATATGAATGATTTAGGTTCAAATATGATTTGGCTTGAAATTTTCAGAAAAATGTATGAAAGACGTTAAGAAAACGTTAGGGTTTTAATAGATTGAAGAGCTATAAAAGAGACTGCAATCTAGTAGCTGGATAATAAAGAGGAAGATTAAGAGAGGTAAAGAGGTTATCCAGAATTCTGTAACTCAACCAACTTCGCCTCAATCCCCACTTAGTTTTAATATGTTATATAAATCCTCTTTCCCTCATTCTGCTCAATTCAGGTCCATTACAACATTTCGGAAAATTCAAAAACCTCACATTTTCAAGCATTATGTATGATTTACAAAACACAACAAAGCAGAATAATAACTTTGGGTATCTCACTAACTCCGGCCCCACCCCCTCCCACCCCACAACCAAAACAAATGTATCATCGAATCAGAAACACAAGAAGACAGTTCCAATCCAGTAAAAACGGATGAGTAGAGAAAAGTACCTGAGAAATTGGACCAAAGAAAATGATCATTCCAATCCCAAAGCTTCAACCTTTGGACCTGCAATTGCAGCAAATAAAACAACATTCACAATCAATCAATCAATCAATCAGCTGTACCTAAATACTGGTAAATAATTAGTCTTTTTAATAATTAAAGTTTATTTTTTTTTATGACGGTGGTGTTCGGGCACACCAAGAGGAAATCACCTAATGTTCCAACCCTCTATACGGTAACACCAACGCAGCTTTTCACGGAGTATCTTCGCCTTTTCAATGTCGACCCATTTTTCCCTCTCTAAATGCTCCCTCATCTCGAAGAAAGCCACCGGGTCCTTATACGGATTATCCGGGTCGAAGTCATCCGGAGTTCCTTCATCGAACTGGACTCCCTTCTTCCTCCCCATTTTCTCTTCTCCTCTGCTGCTTTTCTTCTCTGCTGATCAAGTATAATGGAGCTGTGTGTGAATTTGGGTTGAATCATTTGGGCTTGGGTCAAATCAGATCACACTTCGCCTACTTGAGCCATTAATTGGGCCCATTTGACAGTACCTTTATTTTGGATGTTCTTTCGGCTTCCATATCTTTTCCTTGTTCAACTTTTTAAAAAGCTTGAATTAGATAATGCAGGCAGTAACCAAATGTTAAAATGCATTGTTACCATGGGCAAAAATAAGATTGCTGGCACAAAGCAAAAACAGCTTTGTTAAAAAATTTGAATAATTTTTTGTAACTTTGATCCTTTGAGTGTGATCTTTTTTCCGGACGCTATGTCAATGCGAGATGCCTTGTGCTCCTTGCTTTCTTGATCCTCTAAGGCTCTAAGTTTGTCAAAAGTGAGCACTTTTGATTTTAATCAAATATACAAACTATGTCCATTAGATATATAAGAATTGACAAAATAAAAGATTAACCAAAAAAAAGTGTCCGAAGTCAGTTGACCGTATCCGGGACGTATCCCGTCCCCGTATCTATATCCGTCCCGTATCCGGACGGGGACGGCACCAAAATCGAAGAGTCCGCGCAACTTAGGTTATTTGTTTCATGGTTTCTAAACAATCTCTCTACCCCTCGGGGTAAGGGTAAGGTCTGCGTACACACTACCCTCCCCAGACCCCGCTAGAGGGATTTCAGTGGGTCGTTGTTGTTGTTGATATTAACTGTGTCCTTCCATATTCAGTTTGGTAAATTAGCAAAATAAGTTGTAATTCCTTGCACAGCAAGTGAAAGAAAGGAATTGGTATTCACTAACTTTATTTGCAATTTATTATTGCAGTAAGTTTCATGATTGCTTTACGAGGCTATGTAATTAGTTAAAATACTCATATGTCTTTTTCTAGAATGTTTCTATGATATCTTTTTTTTCCTCCCACAGGCAATGCTTACAATATTAGATAGCCGAGTAAATAAAGCTGGACGATTAAAAGCGTTGTATGTGAAGACTGAAAAAGGTGTCCTATTTGAAGTAAAACCTCATGTTCGTATCCCCGGGACATTTAAGCGATTCGCTGGTATCATGTGTAAGTTAAATTAGCTTGAGAAATGTTTCTTCCCCATCTCTTTTCATGCAAATTCTGCTGTTATCTGATGTTGGTTCAAATTCAGTGCAGCTGCTACAAAAGCTGAGCATAACTGCTGTTGGTAAGCGAGAGAAACTGTTACGTGTTATAAAAATCCCTGTCTCTCAGTACCTACCCATTGACTGTCGGAAGATAGGTGAATAAGTTTCTGTTGTAGTTCCTCCCTTCTGTAATAGAATGTCCTTGACAATTGATTAATTCTTCCACTTCTCCTCTTGTGCTTCAGGCTTCTCTCATAGTTCTGAGAAACTGGTGGATATTCAAGACTACATTAATGGAATTAACAATGACATGAACCTTGTTTTTGTGGTATGTTCTGGTGTAATTTTCCATAGAAGTTTGATTTTGTGTGAATTTGTAGTTTACTGGATAAGTTGGTATCTGACATCTACAGGTCCGGGCAATGGCCCATGGAAAAATTGAAAAAGATTATGTCGAAGATTATATATCAGGTAAGCTAATTCTTCTTCTTTTCTTTTTTATTTTTCATCAATACAAATTAGAGTGCTATAGTTTGATATTTCTGCCCGTCTTTGTTATGCATGGTTAGTCTTTAATGCTTAGCAATGCGAACATCTGTTGCTTGTGTCTTTGTATGTTCAATTTGTGACACTAGAATGTTATTGATCTCCTGAATGTTAGAAGTACTAATCAAGAGCCACTTATGACTTTGGCAAATAAAAATCAAATAGGTTATCGCTGCTGTAGATATTGGTTAGAATGTTAAAACACGGCGAGAGAGAAATGTTTTCTCCCTATGAGTTGTTTGTTTCAGTATCCGCCTGTCAATTTGGAAGCAATAGGGGTTCCAAACTGCACCTTAACATACTTGATGCTTCTAACCCCCAATGTCAAATACCATACCATAGCCCCACTCATACTGATAAGTCTTACGAGTTAATTAGAACCTAGTCACCTTTTTTTCTATCCTCTGTAAATCCGACCTTAGCTTCTTTAAGAGGTCAAGAATGCATGCATATGTTGTTATGTAACTGCTAAACTATGTCCATGCTGTTTTCTCTAAAGGAAAACTATCATTACGGTAAATTATTGCATTTTTATGGGGCTAAGCCTTGTCTAATCATCTAATGTATCTTGCAGTTTCCGATTATCCATTGAGTGCTGCGTACTGCATATCCATGGTCGCGAATGCTGTGGAGCGCAAATGGAAGATTTGAACCTTACCCTGGATTTTGTTGCAACCTTGTTTCTTTATCTTTTTTCTTAATCATATTAAATTTCATACGCAACGAAATTTTGTTGTGAATCCAACGCTTCTCCATGATCTAAGGGAGTTGATCTTTTCTTTAAACATTAAAAAGAACGTGACTTTTGACTTCTCTTAGTATGAACTGAGTCTTTTTCAAAGGTTGAAGCAGTATATCAGTATATGAAATGGAAGTCACTGAATACAAAAAGAAAACGCGGAGAATGATTTGCACTTTTTGTAGAGTTGGATAATTTTATACAGCAACTTTTCCTTATTGAAAACGTTAACACGTCCGAAGCAATAGAAATTTCGAACTTGACTTGGTGCATATAGATATATACACACACACACGATAGTTGTCCAAAAGTGAGAGTAGGTGAGCAATTTATCAAACCCAACATGACAATGAAGACTGAAAATCTGAGAAAACCTTATAGGTAGGAAACTTCCTTGCTTATTTATAAAGAACTTGTGTTCCTTGGGCAAAGAAAAAAAACAAAAATAAATATCAAAATTTGTTGATTTCTTATCCTATGTTTAAGTCTTGATGGATAGAGTTGTCGGTAATACTTACCCATGGCAAATAAATTGACAAATTTAGAAGGTTAGCTTAGAGTTTGCCTTTCCAAGTTGCACAGTCCACACTACTAAATGAGGATCACTTTGCAATTCTTTCAAAATTCCACAATTTTCATTTAGAAAATATGGAGGAACAAACGGCGAAAAAGCACAACTGAGCTGCTCCCAGTTGCATAATGTTTTTTTAACACTTTATTTTCTTCAAGCTAATTTTATAGTGAAAAAATAGCCTTGAGGCACTTCATATTCAATTAAAATGGTAGAGTGGTATTTTTAAAAGTATGCTGATTGTAGGGGTAAATTTGATCCGATAGTATAACGGTATGGGTAAATTTGGCCCCATAGTATAACGGATGTTAAATATAGACAATATATGAAAGTAGAGGGGGTATATTTGGCCCTTTTCCCTTGTAGAAATCAAAAAATAAATGCTGTATTTCTGGATATTACAAAAAACTTCTTAGACACATTTTTCCTTTACAGATTTATTAAAATTTCCCGAAGACTGCTCATTCTAAAGTAAATCCTTGGTCCCAAAAAGAAAGAAAAAAATTGGAGTACAAGGTTCAACACAACTAAGTTTTGGTGTGAAATTTGAACAATATTTTAAAATGTTTATAAAATAAATGCATCTATAAAACTACAAAAAGGTACCATAAATATAAACTTCATTTAATAAAAAAAAAGCGAGAATTTATTGAGTTTGTTGTTGTATATAATAAAAAGAAATTTTTAAGATCCTCATGGTCAATCAACTAGTACAATAAAATATAATATCAGTGTCCCTCTCTTTTAAATGGTAAAAGCACTAACATTTTTGCCAATAAATTAAACAATATAATAACAGGAAAAGAAGAAAAAGAGAGGAAAATTTTTTCCAAGTTGACACGAGGCAAAGTATAGACAAATTTAATTTCTTTTTAAATTTTAAATTTTATTTTCTGAGAAAGAGAAAAAGAAAGGACACCTGAGCTAAGAGATCTCCTAAGTTGACGGAACGCGCTCAGTTGCGCAGAGGAGACACAACGGTACACGGAATAGGAGACTAACTGAAAAGCCACAGACACTTCCAACGCCTAACGAATTCTAAACAATTTCCTTCCATTTTCATAACTGCTAATAATAATAATAATGATAAATAATTAAATAATCATTGTCATTAGTCTTCTCTAAAGAACGTGCTCACTTTATGCCTTTCCATATCTATACAGCTTCTTCCTCCGTTTTTGCTTTGGCGAAATTCTGAACTTTTGTCGTTGACGGGTATGTATTTTCATGTTCTTCTTCATGTATTTTTCTGTTCTTGAATTTGCATGTGATCATTATTCATATATAGAGTTGATTCTTGTATAACGAAGAATATTTCAAGATTGAGTTATGGTTTAATTAAAGCTTGAAAATTGAACAAGGGTTATTTCTATCATGAATTTTGGGCAAATTCTTCTTATCCAATAGGTTGACTGAGTTGCATTACAATGGTTGATGGCCTTAATTTGCATGCGTAATTGCCATTTGCCACCTTATTCTGAAGTGTGTCTCTTTCATATTCTTAATCTTGGTGATCATATTCCTTCTGAAAGTCTAGTTGGTTTCTCATTATTGGTGTCATTGCTGTTCCATATAGAAGGCAGATGGTGGTTGCTTCTCTAATTTCTCACCTTCTTTTCTTGCTCTTTTGTTTTTTTCCAATTTCTTTTTGAATGATACATTGTCTTGATCAATTCACACCCTGTACACTAAAACTAGTAATTTTAAGACTAAAAGACCGTATGAGTATGTATAAGCCTTAGTGGACAGAATTACTCGGTACTTGTGCCAGTGTGAGGTAGCAGGTACCCCCTAGAATTAGTCGATGCGTGCGCAAGTTGGCCCAGACACCATGGTTAGCAAGAAAAAAAGATGCAACTC
>AWOL01S0005946.1:0-20958 GCA_000715115.1 Nicotiana otophora
AGGGAATTTCAACTTCTTCTGATTTCATTCGGACTTGGCCTAGGCCTACAATTCCAATTCTTTATTTATTTTCTCACAATCCTTATCTTCAACACATTATGCTTCTTGATTCATTATTTCGAGGTCTGACAATATTTTAGGATCTAGGCATGAAGTCTGCAAACATGTCATGTCATTAAAATCTACATTAACAGAACTGAAAAGAGAATAATAAAGGTGACAAGATTAAGAAAAGAGACATTCATTGAAATATTAATTTCATTTGATTTGATTTTTTTTAAAAGAAAAATTAAAGATAGAAGGGTTTACATCAGAAAGTAAGATAATAAAGTAAAATATCCGGATCACACCCTGAGATAATCCGAACACAGAAAGGATAGCAAGACTGGCTACCGAGACTCCCGTCTGATGGGGGACTTTCAGGCTTGGCGACCGTTATTTTGGCTTTTCTTCTATCTCGACAATGGTTGCAATGACCTTCAGTGCCGAATCAAATTCATCATCTTCACAGATCATTCCGACTACTAGCTCATTGGTGTGAGTAGGCAGAGGATTGTTCATCATATTAGGGGCCTCTTCATCCCTAAGTATTATTGCCGTGACCTCGATGAGGTCTTCCACTGCTCTCTTAAGAGTCCAACAGTCTTCTGTATCATGTCCCACTGCTCCAGAGTGGTATTCACATCTAGCATTAGCCCGGTGCCAGGAGGACTCAGAGTTTGGTCGGTTCGGGGCTACTGGCTGCAGTAGACCTATCCTGACTAGCTTTTGGAACAAGCTCGAGTATGATTCACCAACATGGGTGTACTAATTCCTTCTGGGGAGGCTTTTGTTTTCGTTTTTTTTTCATATCTTGATTTCTTTTTCTTTCTCTTTTTGTTGTTTTTCACTCTTTGTTTTTCTCTGTTATTGTTTTTGTACTCTTTTCTTTCTTTCAATTATTTTTCTTTTTTTTTTTCGGTTTATTTTTTCACTCAATTTGTTTATGGATATGATTGAATCCGATGGGGATTGCCTATGTATCACGACATCGCATGAATCAAATCATTACGTAGTTCAGGAATACCAGAAATAAAGAAAATAAGCTAACTCTTTTTCTAATTTATTTATCAATCTTTTTTTTTTTCTGAAAATCATACCACAAAAGCTCCTAACAAAGAAAATATTTTAGATTTTGAATTTTCTCTATTTTCTTTATTCAAAATTTTAGAAAGAAAGAGTACTAAACAAGAAAGAAAATAGTTTTGGATTTTTATTTTATATTTTTTTAGTTTTTGATAATTTTCGAAAGAAAGAAAATATTTTTTTGAATTTTGAATTTTTTGTTTTAATTTTTCTTTTTTGGAGAAAGACTTTTGAAAAAGGAAGAAAATATTTTTGGATTTGACGTCTAAAATAAAGACTTATAAAGAAGGAATTAAAGGAAAATAGTTTTGAATTTTTTTAAAATAATTGAGGCCGGAACCGATGAGGTTTGCCTACGTATCTCACATCCGGTGAGAATCAAACCCGCGTAGTTTGATCAATATTTCAGGATTGGGATGACACTTTTATTTTTGAAAATCATTCAATCTTATTTTGTAATAATCATTTTGGGGTAAACTTTTGACAGGGTTTTTGGATTTTCAAATACCGAGAATAGTTTTAAAAAATGGATAAATTTTCTCTCTCCTATTTTCTTCCTTCTGATTTTCTCTCAATTCTTATTTTTATGTTGTAGAAGCTGGTCAACATGCACAACCTGAATCAAACATAATGTACATATAGCACATAAGATGCATCACGATGGTCTTGTAATTATCGGGTACACCTGTCCTAGACGGACCCAACCCCTGTGTTGACTCCCCAAAATCAAACGCACGTGATGCAAACAAACGTTCCTACTAGGGATTCGGTATGAGGCTATGTTATTCTAGGTTTAAAATCCTGGGGGAGTTTTTTAGACGTGGCTTACCCAAGCGGACAGCTCGAGCCGAGGTGGGGGCAACGTACGAGGAGCACGAAAGTCTACCTGGCCTAGTTGCTGATCCAACCCCGTTCTATTTGGTACGACCTCTAGCAGAAAAGTGGGCCACACACACGTGTGCACCATAAATTCAGAAGACTCAGAAGGGAGGCGTAATAAGGCAATTTATGTAGTTCAAATAATATCAAAGCGGTAAATGAGCGACAATTAGCACATTAGGCCCACAAACACAGTAATATCAACAATCAAGAAAGCCAACTATAGATCACATTACAAGCTCGAATTCTTAACCCTAAATCAGAAGTTCTGGGTTCTTGTCCCCAGCAGAGTCGCCAGAGCTGTCACACCTCCTTTTCCCCCACAAAAGATATATGTGTTATGGATTGTTGTGGGTTAAAGAGTTTTTCCAATTAAAGTGATAAATTTGAATAAGGATTATTTTATTTATGGAGTTGACACTTGGAATTGATTCTTTGGGTGTTCCAAGTCACATTTTATTTGAATCCCTAGTCAAAGGAAGGTTTGACTCTATTATTATTGGTGTACAAAAATAAAGTTCGGGTAAGGAATTCTGTTGACCGGGGAGAAGATATAAGGTATTCCCCGAGTCCCGTGGTTCTAGCACGGTCGCTTTATTGACTACAACTTGGCTTGAATTAATAATTTTAGATAAACTGTGATTTATTGGTTTTCATGTTTTATCTATCCACTTTTATATTAAAATATGGAATTATCTTTGAAATGAATTACGTATGTGAATCTGTTTTGTTTATTGTGCCAAAATTATGTCACGTGTACGTGCGCACAATTAATAGCATTTTTATTATATTTAAGGTTGTTTCGCCCAAAGTTGCGCGAATGCATACCTTGATTTTAGTTTTGGGAATCGTAATTATGTCACCGAACGTATACATAATCACGATTATTCAATTAATTATGAGTACGCCTAAAGCATTTTAGCGCATTCATGATTTGTTTCTTTCCTAAGTTTGAGATTATTGTGAAGGCAATGAATTATGAAATTACTTGTGGAAGAAGTGTATGATTTTAGATATTTGAATAAATAAACCATCATATACCAATACCCTACAACCCAACAATTGAAGCCCAAACTCATTAAAGTCCAAATCTTCCCAATTTTAAAGCAAGTTTGTATACCATATTTCTAAAAACATGATTAAGCATATAGCATTTAAGGACTAACTAACATTATTATTTATAAAGTTTAAAGGCAAATAAATAAAATCATATGAAATAAGATAAAAATAACAGAGGGAAGAATAAACCTTTAATGCAAAATTTTCAATTAAATGAGTCTCCAAGAACAGGTACAATAACTCAAACGAACGTCGAACAAGCATAAGCGACGAATAACATCAAACCTAGTGAACAGAGCTCCAACGGAATCCTCGACCTTGATTATTGACTTCACTTTTTGGCATGTAAAAAAGGATGTTATGAAGTATTTTTGTTGGGTTTTGGGTGACGACTTGCTGGATTGTTTGAAAGAAAGACGAAGAAAGAATGACACGAGTAGAAATTCCCTTAGCGTCGAAAAAGAAAAAACAATTTCTCTCAATTCCCTCCTCCCTTCTTTTTTTCTCCTTCTCCCTCACATTTTTCTTCTATTTATAGAAATAAAAGTCGGAATTTTTTCAGATTTGTTATTTTATTTTATTATTTTATTATACTTTAATTAAAAAGAATTCACACTTCCCATTTTTCTTCTTTTTTTAAAAAAAAATAATTTTTCACTTTCCTTTACTTTTAATTTTTAATATCCCACTTTTTTTTACTTTACTTTTTTTTTATGTTTCACTTATTTTACTTTACTTTTTTTAATTTCCACTTATTTTACTCTTTTTTTTTTAAAATTTTCACTTTCTTTTACTTTTTTTTTAAAAATTTTCAGCTACCTTTACTTTTATTTTTTTTAATTTCATCTTTTTTTTACTTTTCATTTTTTTAAATATCCACATTCTTTTACTTTTATTTTTTTAATTTTCCACTTTCTTTTACTTTTTTAAAAAATCAGTTTCCACCTTCTTTTACTTTTAATTTTTTATTCCATACTTTTAATTTTTTTATTATTTTATTCCCATCTAAAAATTTTAAAACAATATTTATTTTTTTCGTTTATTTTTAATTTATTTTATTTTAAAATAAAGATAAAAAATAAAATAATATTAATAGTAATAATTTAACCTTTTAAATTATTTTTAATTCTTACCCTATATTAAAAAAATAAAACAAAGCAAAAAAAATATATATTAAATTTCTAAAAATATTTACATAGTAGAAGGTGGTAAAAATGCAATATAGCCAAAAATTTTGTGCTCACAAGAATATCTTGCTACAACAACGAAATGATCATTATCATGTTATTAGCCAAATGCATGTTCGTTTGAGCAGTTGTCCTCATGTCCCAAGGCCAACATACAAGCTAATATAAAAATAAGTATGTTGAGAAATAACTACATCTGTCAGGTACAATAAACTCATTCTTCAACCAACAAAATGAAAGTCAAGAAATTAAAAAAAAGCAACAAAATACTGCCGAATTATAATGTGATGTACCAAGAGAGAAGAAATTAAGAAAGACATTTGACAGAAAAAGAAGTGAAAAGGCAAAATTGAAAAGGGAAAAAATAATCGTCCTGGCATGTTAGTTAAGAGTTGAGAGTGAGAGTCTTCATGTTGTTCACATTATATGGACTATGATCAAGATTCGTAAGGGTTATATAAAACAATGAAAGTGTGAGATTATATATAGAGAAGGTGAAAACTACAACAATTTAGTCACAAAAGAGCATGTTATTTAACAGAGAAAACAAATAGATATGGAGGGATATGGAGGGTTTTCGTAACTCTTCGAACATAATGAGATGTAATAAATAGGATAATTAATAAATATTATTAAACAAATTGAATGAAAATAACGAAAGGACTCGTTGGTGCCATATATTTGTTTTCACTAAAATGATGATTATATTTTTAAAATTTATAATAATGATAGGTTATAAAGAGAGTTATACATTGGGTAATTGCTCAAAAAGAGTAACGTACATTAGCAATTATAGTAGAATAAATATTAAGGGTATTAATTAATTGTATTAATAGAAAAGGTCCTTTGAAAGGAATATAGATTTTTGGACAAGAAAAATTAAAAAAATAAGAAAAAAGATAAATGATAATCCTAGTCTAAGAGAGGTGTCAAGTCATCTTCTGTCCGCGCTTTCGGCTATGGCTGTCCAACGGGACGGAATAGGACTGGACGGGACGGGACGGGACGGGACGGGACGACATTAGCCGGGACGGTGGCGGGACAGGACGGGACAAAACGAGACGAAACGATAGGCCCATCTCGTCCCGCTAACAAACGGGACGGGACAGAACGAACGGTAGGCCCATCCCGTCCCGCTAACACACGGGACGGAACGGGACGGGTTCGCGGGCGTTAAGTGCTGTTTTAAAAAGAATTATTTAAGCATTGAGTTTGGAAACCGTTATTCTTTTGACAATGACTAAGTTTTTAAAGTTTGCAACAGCTAGTTTTTTGAGTTATTTAATAAACTTAAAAATTAAACGGAAATTAGGAAACCAAGTAAAGAATTATAAAATATTAAAACAAAAGACTTGTAATGAAATATTCTAGTAATTATAAATTTATAATAGAGTTATAATATATTTAATATAATTTCAAGCCATTAAGTAACTAAGTAAGAGTGTAAGACAATTCATAAAAACAATTCAACGCTTAAAGCCTTTTATTTTATTAATAGAACTTTCAAATCTCACATACGAATATAATTCTTTTGAAAAGCACCTAATCTACGCAGCCACCTTCTAGGAAAGGTTCTGTTTAAACTAGGCTTCTTAGTAGCCAATTACAAATTATCATACTAATATTTGTAAGCTCCTATATAACTTCGTTGTAACTTATCTATAATTTCTCTCGGACATTGTTCTGGAATTGGCAATGTTGATTGATATTCCATGAGTTCCATGCCATCATAGCTCCCGGTGCTAAGTATCTCATTCTATTCTTCTTCTTCCCTAGTTTCACCACTTGTTATTTCCATAGATTTATATTTATCAAATATTGATCTAACATAAGAATATATGTTAGCTTGGCAGTCTTCGAGAGATGGTTATTCATTTTTTTGAATTGCTAAATTCTCATAAATTTTACGAACAAGTCCATTTGCACCTCTTAATTTTAAAGATGAGTTAAGTATAGTAGAAATTAAATAAACTTGGGGAATGAGTCCATAAAAATTAATAATTTGTAGAACAATAGTTGCAATATATGCTCCACTGTGTTTTGAATCAACAAATTTATAACCAATAATACGTTTTTGCATGTTCCAGTGATGATCAACCCAATGACATGTAACGGTTAAATAATCACAACTATTAGGACTACGACCTATATCAGATGTGATAGACACTTTATAATCTAAGTGAAACAATACACAACGAATATATTGAAAATATTCGGTTTGAAATTTAAAAACATCATTTCTAACCGTGGTCTTAGGAAAACCTTGAAAAGCAGGATTACAAGTTTCTTGTATATAATGCACAAAATAAAATAGGATGCAGGACAGGCAAGACGGGATGGGACGGGACGAAACGGGATGGGACGGGACGGAACGGGATGGGACGGGACGGGACGGGACAAAACGGAACGGGACAAACGGGATGAAATGGCCATCCCGTCCCATCCCGTATCCCGTTTAATATGGGCCCATACCGCTTAGAATTAAGTGGGATGGGACGGGACCGGGACGGAACGGGACAGCCCGTCCCGTTGGACAACCTTACTTTCGGCGATCTAATATTAAAAATAAAGAATTAGTTCAAACACTGACATTAAAAAAGTTCTTGTTAATCTAAAAAATTTTTCCAAACACACGGAGAATACCAACAAAAAGGAACAAACATATATGGCAAGACATATACATATATAAGATACATACAAAAAACGGTGAAAAACAAATCCAAATATATTGTATTTTGTTGTAATTTTTGTCAACAATAAAAATAATAATTGTAGACTTACTGTCACGATCCGAAATTTTCCACTGACGGGACCGTGATGGCACCTAATATTTCACTTGCTAGGCAAGCCAACGTTAGAGAATCATTAAATCAATTCCTTATTTCCATTCAGTAATTAACAATAATTAACTAAGATAAAATATAATAATTACGGAATATCATAAAACTGCATTAATTACTACCACCCGGATCTGGAGGCACAATTCACGAGCGTTCTAGAATTTACTATAAGTATTAGTCCAGAAGAAATACAACTGTCCGAATAAAAGAAAACAACAGTGACATAAAAGTAGACGGGGACTTCAAGGTCTGTGAACGCCGATAAATCTACCTTGAGTTTTCGGACAGCGGACCAATAGCAAAATCTCGATCAACCTGAGCCGGTATCAAAGTCTGCACAGAAAGTGCAGAGTGCAGCATCAGTACAACTGACCCTATGTACTGGTAATTGTCGAGCCTAACCTCGACGAAGTAGTGACGAGGCTAAGACAAGACACCCACATATAACCTGAACAGTATAATCATGCTAGTGGCAACAACAGAAAATAAAGAAATAACGCAAAAATAATGGGAATGGAACATACAGTGGGGGAGTACAACATAAAGAGTGAGAATAATGAAAAGACAGAATTAAACCGGAAATCCTTAAACGAATTGAGCAATTAAAACAGCAGGGAAAAACTGTACGGCATCACCCTTCGCGCTTTTACTCTCAACCTCACCAAATAACAAATAAGACTGCACGACATCACCCTTCGTGCTTTTACTCTCTTCCTCACAATATAAATAATTCATACACGGCATCACCCTTCGTGCTTTACACTCTTCCTCACAATATAAATAAATTATGCACGGCATCACCCTTCGTGCTTTACACTCTACGTCACAATATAATTAAATTATGCACGGCATCATCCTTCGTGCTTTACACTCTTCCTCACAATTCACAGAATCAATAACAATGGATATATGGAAGTTTCACAATGAAATCAATATTTCATCAATGATTCCTTTCACAATTTAACATCTCAACCTCGAATCAATATTCACAATTTTATCAACCTTGGTGGAACCGAATACAAGTCTCCCAACATTTTAACAACGACAATAAGCACGGATAACAAGATTTAAGACTACAAATTTGCAAGAATTGAATATCACTCGCATGTTATGACTCGACCACAACGCATAGATGCTCGTCACCTCAACTATACATCATATTCAACAACAAATACTCACACAATACCTATTCCCTCAAGCCAAAGTTAGACACAACACTTACCTCGCTCCGAATGCCACTTAATTCTCAATCACAACTTTTCTTTTGGAATTCACCTCCAAATCATTCGTATCTATTCAAAAATAACTCAATAATATCAAATATTGCTAAAGGAATCAATTATATTTTATAAATTAAATTTCCCAAATTGTCCTTCAAAAAGTCAAAAAATCGACCCCGGGCCTGCTTGGACAAAATCCGAGGTTCGAACCAAAATTCTTTTACCCATTCATCCCCGAGCCCGAATATGTAATTAGTTTTAGAAATCGGCCTCAAATTAAGGTCTAAATCCTCAAATTTCCAAAATTCCTAGTTTCTACCCTAACCCCTAATTCTACCATGAAAACTCTAGAGTTTAGGTTGATAATTCATAAAATGTTATGCGTAATTGAAAGAAAATGGTTTAGAATCACTTACCAACACTTTGGGGAAGAAAATGACTCTTGAAAATCGCTTCTACCCGTTTGGTTCTTGAAAAATATTGAAGAAACGACTTAAACCTGTGTATGGAGTCTGTTTTAAGTCACTGGACACGCCGTGATCATGTTCATGAGAGGCCTGTCGCATTCACGATGCACAGCAGCCTAAGGCCTTCACGTTCGTGAGTCTTTCTATGCATTCGCGTAAGGAAGCTCCCCCCCAAGCCTTCGCGTTTGCGACCCAGTGGACGCGTTCGCGTAGAAGAACATGACCCCCCCTCCCAGGCCCCTTAAACTATCGCGTTCGTGTGAGACAGATTGCGTTCGTGAAGGGTACCACCCCCAACGCTTCGCGTTCGTGACCAGTCCTTCGTGTTCGCGAAGAGGAAATTTCCCCTGCCCCATTTTACCTTTCGCGTTCACGACACTACCTACGCAAACGCGAAGAAGGGCACTCCAGAACAGTTGCTGCAGCAAAAATCTCAGATTTTCTAAGTGCAAATCACCCTTTAGCCTATCCGAAACTTACCCGAGCCCTCGGGGCTCCAAACCAAATATGTACATAAGTCTAAAAACATCATACAGATCTGTTCGCATGATCAAATCGCCAAAATAATACCTAGAACTCCGAATTTAGCACCAAATCGAATGAAATTCTCAAGAACACTTTAAATTTACTATTTTCTCAACCGAAGGTCCGAATCACGTCAAATCAACTTTGTTTCTCACCAAATTTCTCAGACATGTCTTAAATATCATAAAGAACCTGTACCAGGCTCTGGAACCAAAATACGGACCCGGTACTAACAATGCCAAACATCAATCAATTCTTAAAAACAAATAAATTTTCAAACTTTTAATTTTCATCAAAAAGTCATAACTTGAGCTAGGGACCTCCGAATTCGATTCCGGGGATACGCCCAAGTCCCATAATTCGATACGGACCCACCAGGAAAGTCAAAATATGGATCCTGGGCCGTTTACCAAAAACATTGACCAAAGTCAACTAAAATCAACTTTTAAGGCAAATATTCTTATTTTCATTAGGTTTCAACATAATAGCTTTTCGTAAACCTCCCGGATTGCGAACGCAAATCGAGGAGGGTAAAAATGAGATTTTTAAGGTTTAAGAGCGCAGATTCGAATTCTAAAACATAAGATGACCTTTTGGGTCATCACAATCTCTACCTTTAAAACAACCGTTCGTCCTCGAACGGACATAGAAAAGTACCTAGGCTGGTGAAAAGGTGCGGATATCTACTCCGCATATTGGACTCGGACTCCCAAGTAGCTGCCTCAATAGGCTGACCTCTCCACTGCACTCGTACTGAAGTGTAACTCTTTGATCTCAACTGGCGAACTTGCCGGCTAGAATTGCCACCGGCTCCTCCTCGTAAGTCAAATCCTTGTCCAACTGGTCAGAGCTGAAATCTAACACATGGGACAGATCACCATGATACTTTCAAAGCATGGACACATGGAATACCGTATGAACAACTGCTAAACTAGGTGGCAACGCAAGTCTATAAGCTACTTCCCCCACTCTCTCGAGGATCTCAAATGGCCCGATATACCTAGGGCTCAGATTTCCCTTCTTCCCAAATCTCATAACACCCTTCATGGGCGATACCTGAAGCAATATTCTTTCTCCAACCATGAATGCAATATCACGAACTTTACGGTCGGCATAGCTCTTTTGTCTAGACTGAGATGTGCGAAGTCGATCCTGAATAATCTTGACCTTATCCAAGGCATCCTGTACCAAATCGGTACCCAACAACTGAGCCTATCTCGGTTCAAACCAACCAACTGGTGATTGGCATCGCCTTTCGTATAATGCCTCATATGGAGCCATCTGAATGCTCGACTGGTATCTGTTATTGTAGGCAAACTCCGCTAACGGCAAGAACTGATCCCAAGAACCTCCAAAGTCAATAACATAGGGGCAGAGCAAATACTCCAAGATCTGAATAGTACGTTTGAACTGCCCGTCCGTCTGAGGATGGAATGCTGTACTCAACTCCACCCGCGTGCCTAACTCACATTGTACAGCCCTCCAGAAATGTAAGGTAAACTGCGTGCCTTGATCTGAAATAATAGACACATGCACCCCATGAAGGCGGACAATCTCAGTAATGTAAATTTCAAGTAACCTCTCTAAAGAATAGGTAACCGTCACTTGAATGAAATGTGCTGATTTGGTCAACCTGTCCACAATGACCCAAACTGCGTCAAATTTTCTCTGAGTTCGTGGGGGGCCTAACAACAAAATCCATAGTGATACGCTCCCACTTCCACTTAGGAATTTCTAACTTCTGAAGCAAACCACCAGGTCTCTGATGCTCGTACTTAACTTGCTGACAATTCAGACACCGAGCTACATATGAAACTATATCCTTTTTCATTCTCCTCCACTAATAATGTTGCCGCAAATCTCGATACATTTTGGGAGTACCTGGATGAATAGAATACCAGGAACTGTGTGCCTCTTCAAGAATTAATTCACGAAGCCCATCCATATTAGGCACACAAATACGACCATGCATTCGCAGAACTCCATCTTCCCCTACAACAACCTGTTTGGCATCACTGTGCCGCACCGTGTCCTTAAGTACAAGTAAATTAGGATCATCTTACTGGTTCTCTCTGATGCGCTCATATAAAGAGGACCGAGCGACTGTGTAAGCTAGAACCCGACTGGGTTCTGAAACATCTAACCTCACGAACTGATTAGCCAAAGTCTGAATATCTGCAGCTAATGTCCTCTCACTAGTCGGAATATACGCAAGACTGCCCATACTCACAACCTTTCTACTCAAAGCATCGGCCACCACATTGGCCTTTCCGGGGTGATACAAAATGGTGATATCATAGTCTTTCAACAACTCCAACCATCTTCTCTGCCTCAAATTAAGATCCTTTTGTTTGAACAGATACTGAAGGCTACGATGATCAATAAATACCTCACACGAGACACCGTAGAGGTAATGCCTCCAAATCTTCAGAGCATGAACAATGGCTTCCAATTCTAAGTCATGAACATGATAATTCTTCTCGTGAACTTTCAATTGCCGCGATGCATATGCAATTACCTTGTCATCTTTCATTAATACTGCACCAAGCCCAACGTGAGAGGCGTCACAATATACCGTATACGATCTTGAACCTGTGGGTAATACCAATACTAGCGTTGTAGTCAAAGCGGTCTTGAGCTTCTAAAAGCTCAACTCACACTCGTTTGACCATCTAAATGGGGCACCCTTCTAGGTCAATCTGGTCTTAATAGTTGTTCATAATCAATTACATAATCATCAATTAACTTCATGCTAACAAAAATTTCATTTTAAACCTTCACAATACTAATAACGAGATGCGAGGCAGGAAGACCTCATAATTATTTACCCAAATTAACGAGTCACATTTAACGCCACCTGGGTGGGCACCTACCTCGTAGGTTACAACTTAATATTACAACACGAATTTGGCAAGTGTGCATAGAGAATTTCATACAAATATTTTTAAATAAGCCTAGCAGGCATGACTCCCTATTAGTACTATCGTACAAATTTAATTTCACAAGGGAGAATTTAAAGACAAGAATTTTTTTATCACAAGGATCTCGTCCTTATATAACTTCCACCGCAGCTCATAGCCCGATTTAAACATATCAATTTATTTTAAAATACGAGGACCTCGACCTCAGTTCTGAATCACAAGTAATATGCACATCTTACCAATCGAAACTTTCCATTTTCTCCTTTTAAATAACTTTCGTTAAACGAAATCACAACACATAATTAACACCACACCGGTAGGGCATATAATTCACAATTTGTAATTAATTATCCGGAAAATACATCAAAACATACCAAAATAAGTACCAGAAAGGCACCTTTAGCCTCACAGATCCTATTAGAGTCCATCATGGAATGATAGGTATAGTTATCTCCATAAAACCTCCCAACAGAAGTAAACACATAGGTAGATTATACAATTACGAAGCTCACTCATAAGTGGAGCACAATAGGAGGACTCGTCTTGATACTCAGAACCGAATCAAGTTAAGGAAATTATTCCTTTATTTTAAATCGAGGTCGTACCTATAACTACACCATCTGATGTAACGACCTCCACCATACCATAAAACAAATATAACAACGGCTGGGTCTCCACCTCCAGGACGCCTTCTACCCGTATGTCCTCCACCATTAACTGATCGTGTGGGTGGTGTATTAACTGCAATGGGGCACGTAGCCTGAGTGCTTTGATGAAATATGCCTCTCCCAAGTTTGGGACAATTTTCTCATGATGTTCCTAGTATCGCTGTATTCATAACAACCCCTTTGCGGGTTTGGCTGCTCATATTGAGTCTGTGCCAGCTAACTGGGATAACCATTGTAGGAAACTCATGTCAGTGGTGCATTAAAAGAACTTACTAAAGCACCTCGATTAATCTGATGTGCGAACTGGGCTAGCCGACTACCCGAACCCCCGCCATAATGATTTATATACGCAGAGTAGAATCCACTGAATCCCCCAGAACCTCGAGACGTCTTGGTCTCCTTAGTTTCCTTCCCGAACACGTTCTTATATCTTGGCGATTTCTACCACTAGCGGAAATAAAGTATTAGCTTGTAGCTCCCGAGTCATACAAAATTTTATGATCATAATTGAGTCCTTTAATGAGTCTGTGGACTCGATCTCTGGCTATAGGAAGCAAAGTAGAAATATGACGGGCTAACTTATTGAACCCGATGGCATATTATGACACCGTCATGGTGACTTGATGCAACCTTTCAAACCCTATGCGCCACGCATTACGGAATGTCCGGGAAACAAACTCTTTCAAAAGCATTTATGAGAACCGAGCGAAGTGGGCGGTGTTGCATTGGTTGGTCTTTCCTCTTCATAGGCTTGCCATGGACACCTGTGGAGAATTAACTCTCCCAAGGCCAATTTCTTCTTTTGTTATGCTGACTCAACACTGTTGAGCTGACCCATTGCTTAACATACTCTTCGATTCTTCTTTGGGGTAAACTTTACCCCTATTTATATACAATGATCACAAAAGTAGAGCTCCATACAGACAATTTTTAGTCCAGAATCTCGTCAACCACTGTTCTTCCTCCGAAGCACCCCAAAATCCGCAACCGTGACGTCCATGCTGAGTAGACCTTTTGTAAATTTAATGTTGTTTCTCTAACTCCTTTGGACATACCGCAAGTCCCAACCTTATTCTCTACAAGATCTCAGGCCTTAAACACATGTAAATTTTGGAAGAACCTTTCAGTACTACATATATACATTTCAGGATAAAAGTGATATAACACATGACTCGCAATCCATTCATTGATAGTGGACTCCCCCACTCGGTGCGAAGTCATAGTTCACCACGTCCGATGGTCCACAATATTAACCTTCACAACTCGTATAAATCAACCAGATGCCAAGGTACATTGCACCCCCCACATTATTCACCGGGTGATCTCTTTATACGTCCGCATCTTCAGTGAGAATCACACGTTGAGGCAATATTTGAGCATCTCTGGCTCCCTCGTAGTTCATCTGCGGTATCACGAACCGTCGACGCACAACTGATACAGAGTGCACAATGTCATACACGAGTAGATATAAAAGAATGTGAGATATAGGTTTCAAGCAAAATCAATGTTGTACGATAAGGAATGAAAGAGGTGATATTGTTCCTAAACTTCATAGCCTCTGAGAGATAAGTACAAACGTCTCCGTACATATCCTTCAGACTCTACTAAGCTTGCTCGTGACTTGTGAGACCTATATAACCTAATGCTCTGATACCAATTGTCACAACCCGAAATTTCCAACCGACGGGACCGTGATGGCGCCTAACATTTCACTTGCTAGGCAAGCCAACGTTAGAGAATCATTAAACCAATTTCTTATTTCCATTCAGTAATTAACAATAATTAACTAAGATAAAATATAATAAGTGCGGAATATCATAAAACTACATTAATTACTACCACCAGGATCTGGAGTCACAATTCACGAGTGTTCTAGAATTTACAACAAGTATTAGTCTGGAAGCAATACAAATGTCTGAATGAAAGAAAACAACAGTGACATAAAAGTAGACGGGAACTTCAAGGTCTGTGAATGCCGACAGATCTACCTTGAGTCTCCGGACAGCGGACCAATAGGAAAATCTCGATCAACCTGAGCCGGTATCAAAGTCTGCACAGAAAGTGCAGAATGCAGCATTAGTACAACCGACCCCATGTACTAATGCGTTTTGTAAGTGTCGAGCCTAACCTCAACGAAGTAGTGACAAGGCTAGGACAAGACACCTACATATAACCTGAACAGTATAATCATGCTAGTGGCAACAACAGAAAATAAAGAAATAACGCAGAAATAATGGGAATGGAACATACAGTGGGGGAATACAACATAAAGAGTGAGAATAATAAAAAGACAGAATTAAACCGGAAATCCTTCAACGAATTGAGCAATTAAAACAGCAGGGAAAACCTGCACGGCATCACCCTTCGTGCTTTTACTCTCAACCTACCAAATAACAAATAAGACTGCACGACATCACCCTTCGTGCTTTTACTCTCTTCCTCACAATATAAATAATTCATGCACGATATCACCCTTCGTGCTGTTACTCTCTTCCTCACAATATAAATAATTCATGCACGGCATCACCCTTCGTGCTTTACACTCTTCCTCACAATATAATTAAATTACGCACGGCATCACCCTTCGTGCTTTACACTCTTTCTCACAATATAATTAAATTATACACGACATCATCTTTCGTGCTTTATACTCTTCCTCACAATTCACAGAATCAATAACAATGGATATAGGGAAGTTTCACAATGAAATCAACATTTTATCAATGATTACTTTCACAGTTTAACATCTCAACGTCGAATCAATATTCACAATTTTATCAACCTTGGTGTAACCGGATACAAGTCTTCCAACATTTCAACAACAACAATAAGCATGGATAACAAGATTTAAGCCTACAAATTTGCGAGAATGGAATTTCACTCGCATGCTATGACTCGACCACAACGTATAGATGCTCGTCACCTCAACTATACATCGTATCCAACAATAAAACACGTAGCAAATACTCACACAATACCTATTTTCTCAAGCCAAAGTTAGACACAACACTTACCTCGCTCTGAAGGTCACTTAATTCTCAATCACAGCTTTTCCTTTGAAATTCACCTCCAAATCACTCGTATCTATTCAAATATGACTCAATAATATCAAATATTGCTAAAGGAATCAATTATATTTCATAAATTAAATTTCCCAAATTTTCCTTCAAAAAGTCAAAAATTCGACCCCGGGCTCGCTTGGACAAAACCCGAGGTTCGGACCAAAATCCTTTTACCCATTCACCCCCGAGTCCGAATATGTAATTAGTTTTAGAATCCGACCTCAAATTGGGGTCTAAATCCTCAAATTTCCAAAATTTCTAGTTTCTACCTTAACCCCTAATTCTACCATGAAAACTCTAGATTTTAGGTTGATAATTCATAAAATGCAATGGGTAATTGAAAGAAAATAGTTTAGAATCACTTACCAACACTTTGGGGAAGAAAATGACTCTTGCAAATCGCTTCTACACATTTGGTTCTTGAAAAGTGTTGAAGAAATGGCTTAAACCCGTGTTTGGAGTCTGTTTTAAGTCAATGGACAAGCCTTCATCGCGTTCGCGAGACGCCTGTCGCGTTCGCGATGCACATCGGCCTAAGGCCTTCGCGTTCGCGAGTCTTTCTATGCATTAGCGTTTGCGAAGAAGACATTTCCCCTGCCCCATTTTACTTTTCGCGTTCGTGACACTACCTACGCGAACGCGAAGAAGGGCACACGAGAACAGCTGCTGCAGCAAAAATCTAAGATTTTCTAAGTGCAAATCACCCTGTGTAGCTTATCCGAAACTCACCCGAGCCCTCGGGGTTTCAAACCAAACATGCACACAAGTCTAAAAACATCATACGAACCAGCTCGTACGATCAAATCGCCAAAATAACACCTAGAACTCCGAATTTAGCACCAAATCGAATGAAGTTCTCAAGAACACTTTAAAATTAGTATTTTCTCAACCGAAGGTCCGAATCAAGTCAAATCAACTCCGTGTCTCACCAAATTTCTCAGACAGGTCTTAAATATCATAATAAACATGTATCGGGCTTCGGAACCAAAATACGGACCCGATACTAACAATGCCAAACATCAATCAATTCTTAAAAACAAATAAATTTTCAAACTTTTAAATTTCATCAAAAATTCATAACTTGAGCTAAGAACCTCCGAATTTGATTCCGGGCATACACGCAGGTCCCATAATTTGATACAGACCTACCGGGACCGTCAAAATACGGATCCGGGCCCATTTACCAAGAATGTTGACCGAAGTCAACTAAAATCAACTTTTAAGGCAAATTTTTTTATTTTCATTAGTTTTCAACATAAAAGTTTTTCGAAAACCTGCCTGGACTGCGCACGCAAATCGAGGAGGTAAAAATTAGATTTTTAAGACTTAAGAGCGCAGATTCGAGTTTAAAATATAAGATGACCTTTTGGGTCATCACACTTACCAAAAATTACTTGGCTAGCAAATCAAACTATTTAAGCAATAAATTCTGCATATTATAATGCAATTATTAAAGACGGCAAAATTAAAAGTGTAGAACTGAATTCATCAGGATATACTTGTTCGTCAACATCTTCCTTTGATTTTCCTTTCGAGTATTAACTGGCGACATCAAGGGATTCGAAAACATATCACTTCCTTCACATTTTCGACCCTGACCTCTTCCATAAATAGTATCCATAATCTACCCCACCGCAACACCCAAAAAACAAAAGTTACATTGGCAAATTAAATTATCTATATGAAAAACGACATATATTCTTAGCATACATATACCAAGAGATAAAGCGTACAAACATTTAGGTAATTAGAATAACGATTCTTTTATAGTATTCACTTTTAGGCATTAGATGATAATGTAAATTTGAATCACTTGTAACAATATAGTGTTGCCTTCTATCACAGTCTATTAGTGATTCCTCTTTGATTATATTGACTTCTAAAGAGGAAATAAATATTTCAATTTCAGGCTTGGGTTAAGAGTTTAATTTGGTGTAATTTTATTCACTCGTTCAACTAACATGTAATTAAAAAATAACACTGTAATTTCTAGCATTTGGTGTATAGCGTTTGCAGGGTTAATTAATTACTTGAGTTTATTATGATATATACGAGGAAGAAATGAAACTTACTCTGCATATTACTCTGGAAAAGAAAAGAACTTTCTGGCTACGCATGGAAGTAGTGTGCTTCATTCAACGATAGAAGCACCAAACTTCCTCCATTGCCGGTCATGTATGGTTTGAAATTACAGAAGCCAACCCAGATCAATTCTGAATCAAATGTAAATGTAAATCTACACCCTTTACTTGATTTATCCAACAACGAACATTAAAGATAATTAAAGATAATTAATTCATGATTAGAATACCTGCCCTTCTCTACCGGGCCTTCTTTCTTCCTCTTGACGGTTAACATGAGCAAGGGAAATCAGATAAAAAGCAACTTTAAATAAGAAATTAAGAATTATAAGGCTGAGATACAACCCTTTAGCAACGTTTCTTAGCACCCCTTATTTTGCAGTATGATTGATAACGTCTCATTTGCAACATAAATAATATATTTTTAATTTTCTACAGTTTTTTTAGACATCAAATATGGAAAAATTTGAGAAAATAGATAATTGTGCCACTATTTAAGTCATGGAAAAAACCAACAACCCCCCTCCCCCACAAGGGAACGAAGACAAAATAAAAGGATAAACAAAAATATGTTTCTGTATCCTGTTTTCCGTATGGATTATCAGTAAGTTCTTGATAATCTTAAATTTTAGGCAGTTGGGTGCAAATATTAAAGTGTGATTGTTGTTTTCTCAAAATATTTTCATTTAGCGGGTTTTTCTCAATCACTCTACCTGCAGAATTTTGTGGATTATCATTGCCAAATCATTTGTGTCACACAGCTATAAGCTCGAGAGAGCTACATGCTCCTTTCATTTTCTTTTAAGCTTTACAATAACTTAGAAGCAAAGATTTATCAAATGAAAACCAAATTATGAGCAGCTGCACGCTAAAAGATAACAGAAAAAGATGAAAAAGACGCAAATGAAAAAGTAGTTGTGACTCAAAGCTACTTATACTGACATATCATATAAATATCTTCCCTAACCATCTATCAATGTAATTTCTGACCTCTACCTAGCTTCATGAAAAACAGGGGAAAATGCGGTAAATTATGGGCGTCTGTGGTACGAAGGAAAATATGTTTTCCGGAAAAGGAGTCATTTTTAATAATCAAACACACCAAAAAGTTCTTCCATTAAAAGGGAAAAAATTACAATCTTCGCTCATGTTTTTCATAGTCCATTTGAAATAGTTTCCAACTTTTAGAAAATGTTAGATAGTGAAACAAAGATTTTTCTTTTCCTTCGTACCAAGCACACCCATATACAAAGAATCCTCAAAAAAGAAAAAAACTAATGGCCATATAGAAGAAAGCTTTTCTTTCAATGACATATTATACATACAAATTTAGGAGAAGAAAGGAGATAATTGATCTAAGTGTACATAGAAGAAGAAGAAGAAGAAATACCAAGGCATTTAATTTGATGCCACTTATCCAATAGGTCTAGTTGCCAGAGGAACAACTTCAGCCAGAGGAGTGGATTGTGGTGTTGGCAATGGAGAAGTTCTACAAACAGGACAAGTTGGATTTAACCTCAGCCATGGATCTACGCATTTTAAGTGGAACAAATGCCCACAATCTGGCAATAGCCTTAACATGTCACTGTTCTTATAATCCGCCAAACAAATTGAGCAACAAGTGGCTGTTGAATCCTTGTGATTGACCTTAGCTTCTGAATACAACAACTTTGGATAACTCAATAGGGTTTCCTCATCAAGCCCCACTTCCACCACAACTTCTTGAACGTCCTCGTTGCTATTTTCATTCCTTTGCCTCGTCCTTTGTGGTGGCACTGTGGTTTGATGTCTTGTACAAAAGTAAGATGTCAAGGTGATAGTTGTTATTAATAACAATATCCCTACCGAAACTCCAATGCCATAGGCGAATCCACCGATGTTTTGCGACCCAAGGAACCCATCGGAATTTGGATCAGGGCTTATTGCTGTGCTATTCATGATCTTGTTATGTTTGTGATTTTGGTTTGGTTAGCCATGAGGTTAGAACAAAAGGAAATGGTCTAAAGATTTGGAAGAAGTCAACAGTTTACATATGACAGATTTGATAATAAGGGGATGTTTGATTGGAGAAGTTTTAAACAAGGGAGGATGCATTTGGACTTCAACGTAATGAACTTTAAAAATTATACTACGAATGGAAGATATAAAGCAAGTAAAAGGAAAGTGTATTTGAAGAGGTTTCTTGTGAATATATATAGTGCTTTATCCTAGTGAGGTAGGTTGTTGATGTCAACGGTTGCCTCGCTGGCCTTCTATCCTTTTCATGTACGTTTGATTCATGTGAGTAACGTCTTTCTTGGTAGCAAATTATTCAACTCTCTCCACTGGTAGTTACATGTTTTATGAATAAATTATATCTTTGTTTTCTTAGCCGTTATGGTTTATTATATATACTTAAATTTCTGTCTCCCTTTGAAACTTTCTCTATCTTCTTAATGATCCATGTATTGCATTGCACGTTCCATGAACCAAAAGTTTAGCTCGTTGAATATGATGCCTAGCTATTCTATTTGTTTATAAACTCTAGATGACATTAATTACAGTTTTCGTTCTTTTAACCCCTACGTGCAATAGGCATAAACGACAAAACGATACAAATTGGGAATCCATTGTCCTGTCAACGCATGGTATAGCTATTAAAGCAAGCAGCATTACATTTTGGCACATCTTACACTCATAAGACAAATTAAGAAGTAGTGTGTGTTCAGTTCAGTACGAAATATTCTTTTGTGATAGTATTTATTGTTGATATATTGGTTTGCTCTAGTAGCAGAGAGGAGCATGGGCAGCATTTGAGAATTAACAACAACAACAACAACAACCCAGTAGAATCTCATTAATGGGGTCTGGGGAGGGTAGTGTGTACGCAAACCTTACCCCTACCCCGAAGGAGTAGAGAGGCTGTTTCCGAAAGACCCTCGGCT
>AWOL01S0005946.1:29101-46080 GCA_000715115.1 Nicotiana otophora
AATATAATTTACACAAGTAATTCATGCTTTGAGTCCTAAACTACCCGGACTTTAGTATTAATAGTAGCTACGCATGGACTCTCGTCACCTCGTGCATACGTAGCCCCCACAATTAGCAATAATTATTAATTTAATTACCTATGGGGTAATTTTCCCCTCACGAGATTAGACAAGAGACTTACCTTGTCTCAAAGTCCACTTTCCGATTACCACATCGCGTTAATTTCTCAATTCGATGCCGAAAAATCCGAAGCTATCCAAATATTATACAAAATAATTAATACATGTTCAATAATTCGAATTTAGGCTATTAAATTAATTACCCTAAACAAACAGTAAAATTCCTAAAATTCACCCGGGCCCACGTGCCCGAATTCTGGAAATTTTCGGATGAAAATGTTACCCATAAATCTCAAGAACTCAAATATATAATTTTTACCCAATTCCATAACCATTTTCGTGGTTAAAAACTCGTTTTTATAAAATCTAGTTTTTTCATCTAAACCTTTGATTTCTAAGATTTACTAGTTATAATCTACGCATAATCTATGTATTTAACTCAAGGTGTGTAGAATTAACTTACCTCCAAATTGCTAGTTGAAATCTCCTCTCAAAATGCTCTGAAATCACCCAAATATGGAGAGAAAACGGGCAAAAATAATTGATTCCCGTTCTTTTAAGTTTTCTGCCAAACATGCCTTTCACACCTGCGGAGGTGGGAATGCACCTGCGAAAAAGCCTCGCAGGTGCGAGTTCCACTTGCCTGACCAAGCCTCGCATCCGCGCACCTAGCCTCGCATCTGCGCGCCTAGCCTCGCACCTGCGCGTTCGCAGGTGGGCCAAAGTTCCGCACCTACGGTGGCAGGCATTCCCTCCTCCTTCCGCTTCTGCGAACAAATGTCGCATTTGCGATGGTCGCACCTGCGACAGTCCAAGCGCAGGTGCGATCGTACCAGAAGCAGAAAGCTTCAGTTCTTCCTCCAAATTTCAAAATTAGTCCGAGCCTCGTCCGGTTAACACTCGGGGCCCCGCCCGAACATACCAACAAGTTTGGAATTATAAAATGGACTCGCTCGAACTCATGGAACGTGTAAAACATCATCAAATCTAGGAATCATACCCCAAAACAAATTTATTCAAACTTAAGAACTTCAAGTTCTTCAATTTACTTCCAATGCACCGAAACATACTTAAACTACTCGGAATGACACGAAAGTTTGCGTGCAATTCTTAAATCACTATACGTAACTATTCCCAAACTCGAAATTCCAAACGGACTTCAATTGCTCAAAAACCTACTCCAAATCAAATTTATAGAACTTTAAACCTTCAAATAGTTGATTTTTACTATTAAGTGCCAAAACGCTCCCGGGTTATCCAAAACCCGATTCGAACATACGCCCAAGTCCTAAATCATCATACGAACCTATTGGAATTGTCAAATCCCGATTCCGGGATCGTTTTCTAAAAATGTTGACCGAAGTCAAACTTGGTCTTTTAAAGCCAACTTAAGGAACCAAGTGTTCTGATTTCAACCCAAACACTTCCAAATCCCGAACCAACCCTCCCCGCAAGTCATAAATCAATAAAAGAACATACGGGAGGTTATATTTTAGGAAACGGGGTTCTAAAAGTTAAAATGATCATTTGGGTCATTACATTCTCCACCTCTTAAACAAATGTTCGTCCTCGAACGAGTTTAGAATAATACCTGGAGTGCTAAATAAGTGTGGATATTTGCTCCGTATGTCCTCCTCGGCCTCGCAAGTCGCTTCCTCAGCTGGTTGGCCCCTCCACTGGACTTTTACTACAGAAATCCTCTTGGACCTCAGCTGGCAAACCTGTTTATCAACAATGGCAACTGGCTCCTCTTCATAACCCAAGCCATCATCTAGCTGAACTATGCTGAAGTCTAACACATGTGATAGGTCAGCATGATACTTTCGAAGCATAGATACATGGAAAACCGGATGAACTCCCGATAGACTGGGAGGCAATGCAAATTCATAAGCAACCTCCCCAACTCGTCTCAACACCTCAAAAGGGCCTATAAGCCTTGGGCTCAACTTGGCCTTCTTCCCGAATCTCATGATTCCCTTCATCGGCGAAACCTTCAAGAGAACGTTTTCACCCATTATAAATGATAAATCACGTGCTTTCTGATCTGCGTAACACTTATGTTTGGACTGTGCTGTATGAAGTCACTCCTGAATCAACTTTACCTTTTCCAAGGCATCCTTCACCAAGTCAGTACCATATAACTTAGCCTCACCGGGCTCAAACTATCCAATGGGTGAACGACATCGCTGACTATATAAAGCCTCAAATGGAGCCATCTCGACGCTGGATTGGTAACTGTTATTATAAGCAAACTCGGCCAAAGGCAAGAAACGATCACACTGACCTCCAAAGTGAATCACACATGCCCTAAGCATATCCTCCAAAATTTGAATTGTTCGCTCTGACTGCCCGTCGGTCTGCGGATGAAATGTTGTGCTGAGCTCTACACGGGTCCCTAATTCACTCTGTACTGCTCTCCAGAAATGTGAAGTAAACTGAGGGCCTCTATCTGATATGATGGAAATTGGCACACCGTGCAACCGAACTATCTCTTGAATATAAATCTGGGCCAACCTCTCTGAAGTATACGTAGTCACGACCGGAATGAAGTGTTCCGACTTGGTCAACCTATCCACAATGATCCAAACTGCATCAAACTTCCGCAAGGTCCGCGACAACCCAACTACAAAGTCCATAGTAATGCGTTACCATTTCCACTCCGGTATAGTCATCTAATGAAGTAGGCCACCTGGCCTCTGGTGCTCATATTTAACTTGCTGGAAATTCAGACACCTAGCTACATACTCAACTATGTCCTTTTTCATTCGCCGCCACCAATAATGCTGCCTCAAGTCACGATACATCTTCATAGTACTTGGATGAATAGAATACCGAGAATTGTGTGCCTCCTCTAGGATTTGTTTCCTCAGTCCATCCACATTAGGAACACATAGACGATCCTGGAGTCGCAGAACACCATCCGTGCCAATAGTAACTTCCTTGGCACCACCTCGTAGTACCGTTTCTCGAAGAACCAATAGATGTGGATCATCAAACTGGCAAGTCTTGATCTGCTCAATTAGTGAAGACTGTGCTACAACACAGGCAAGAACTCTGTTGGGTTCTAAAATATCCAGCCTTACAAGTCTGTTAGCCAAGGCCTGAATATCCGAAGCTAATGGCCTTTTCTCTGATGAAATGAAAGCCTAACTACCCATAGACGTCTGCAACCACATTTTCTTTGCCCGGATGATACAGGATAGGAATATCATAATCTTTTATTAACTCAAGCCATCTACGCTATCTCAAATTTAGGTCTCTCTGCTTGAACAAATGCTGCAAACTGCGATGATCAGTGTAAACTTCACAAGACACCGCATAAAGATAATGCCTCCAAATCTTAAGAGCGTGAACAATCGCAGCTAACTCCAAATCATATACCGTATAATTCTTCTCGTGGGGCTTTAGCTGACGTGAAGCATATGCAATAACTCGCCCTTCCTGCATCAATACACACCCCAAGCCAATGCGTGAAGCATCACAATACACTGTATACATCCCCGAACCGGAAGGCAGCACTAACACTAGTGTTGTAGTCAATGCTGTCTTGAGCTTCTAAAAGCTCACCTCACAATCATTGAACCATCGGAACGGAGAACCCTTCTGGGTTAATTTGGTCAAAGGTGTTGCAATAGATGAAAAACCTTCCACGAACCGATGATAATAACCTGCTATACCCCAAAAAACTCCTGATCTCAGTCGCCGAAGTGGGACGATGCCAATTCTGAACTGCCTCAATCTTTTTAGGATCAACTTTAATGCCCTCACTCGATACAATATGCCCAGAAAATGCTACATACTCTAGCTAGAACTCACATTTGGAAAACTTAGCATATCGCTTTTATTCCCGCAATGTATGAAGCACTACTCTCATATGCTGCTCGTGATCCTCCTTACTGCGCAAGTAGATCAAAATGTCATCAATGAAGACAATGACAAACGAATCAATATATGGCCTGAATACCATGTTCATCAGATCCATAAATGTTGTCGGGGTGTTAGTTAAACCGAAGGACATCACCAGAAACTTATAATGACCATATCTAGTTCGGAAAGCAGTCTTCGGAACATCCGAATCCCGAATCTTCAACTGATTGTACCCCGACCTCAAGTCGATCTTAGAAAACACTCTAGCACCCTGCAACTGGTCAAATAGATCATCAATACGCGGCAATGGGTACTTGTTCTTAATAGTGACTTTGTTCAACTGGCGATAATCAATACATATTCGCATTGTTCCATCCTTCTTCTTCACAAATAATACCGGTGCACCCCAAGGCGATACACTCGGTCTGATGAACCCTTTTGCTAGTAACTCCTCAAGTTGTTCTTTCAATTCTTTCAATTCTATCAGAGCCATGCGATACAGTGGGATAGATATAGGCTGGGTATCTAAAGCCAAGTAAATACATAAATTAATATCCTGATCAGGTGGCATACCTAGAAAATCTGAAGGAAATACATTAAAGAACTCCCAAACTACAGGCACATAATCAATAGTCGGAATCTCTACAGTAGTATCCCGAGTATAGGCTAGATAAGCTAAACAACCCTTCTTAACCATGTGTTGAGCCTTCATAAAAGAATAACTCAATTAAATGAACTAACAGACGAACCCTTCCACTCCAGCCTAGGCAACACTGGAATAGCCAAGGTAGTAGTCTTGGCATGACAAAGAATAGCATGATATGGAGATAACTAGTCCATACCCAGGATGATTTCAAAATCGATCATCTCAAGCAATAGGAGATCTGCTCTAGTTTCATAACCACAGAATGGAATAATACAGGATCGGTAGATCAGATTCACAACAACAGAATCGCCCATAGGAGTGGACAAAAAATAGGAGTACTCAAGGACTCACGAGAAACACCCAGAAATTGAGCAAATAGAGAGGACACATATGAATACGTAGATCCTACATCAAATAATACGGATGCATCTTTGCCACAAACAGAAATAATACTTCTAATCATGGCATCTGAGGCCTCCGCATCTGGTCTGGCTTGAAAAACATAAAATCGAGCTGGAGCTCCAACTAGATCGCCTCCATCTGGCTGACCTTCGCCTCTAGGACGGTCCCTACCCACATGTCCTCCACCTCTTGGTGGTCGGACAACTGGTGGAGCAACTAGTACAGTAATCATAGGTTGGTGACCCTGTTGCACTAGTTTACCCCGAAGCCTGGGGCAGAATCTCCGTATGTAACTGGGATCCCCGCACGCGTAACAACTCTTCGGTGCGATGGGCTGCTGACTAAGAGTCTAGCCCTGGGGAACTGAATACCCACTGGAAGGACCCTGAATAGCTGGTGGGCGATAAGAACTCTCTGGTATAGCACTGAGATAGAGTCATACTGGAGCACCTCGAGGAGGCGGTGGTGCTGGATTTGGGGGCCTGCTGGACTGCCCTCTCACGAACTGACCTCTGTCCCTAGACGGAGAACCTCTGAACTCTCCAGAATACCTGAACTGCTTTCTCTCATAACCTGCTCTCGGCTCTGCTGACGTACACCCTCAATCCTGTGGGCTATCTCTATGACTAGCTCATAAGAAGTACCCATCTCAACCTCTCAAGCCATAGTGGCCTGAATGCCAGTATGTAAACCTACAACAAACCTCCGCACTCTCTTCGCCTCAGTAGGGAGTATCATAAGTGCATGGCGAGATAACTCAGAGAACCTCGCCTCATAATCGGTCATTGACATCTGACCCTGTTGGAGTTGCTCAAACTGAAACCTCAACTCTTCCCTCTGGGAGGGTGGAATATACCTGTCCAGAAAAATACGGGTGAACCTGTCCCAAGTCATAGGAGGAGACTCTGCTGGTCTACCAAGAACATAAGACTTCCACCATCTACAGGACCTGCCCTCTAGCTGAAAAGTAGCAAAGTCAACCCCATGAGACTCCAATATCCTCATGCTGTACAGTCTATCCTTGCACAGGAGGATGTAGTCTAGTCCATCTGTCCAATAGTTTCTGCAGATCAGCGGCTGCAGCTGGCCTGGGCTACAGTGTAGCTGATGCCACTAGCTGGGCTCCACCCACGGATAGTGTACCCTGGGTTTGATATACAGCAGCTACCTGCCCATGAGCCTGCGCGGTCAGAGTCTGTGCTCCCCCGCCCTCCCGAGATGTGGCTAGTTCTGCCGGAAATAAACCGGCCTGAGTCATAGTGTCCATGAACCACAGCATATGACCCATGACATCCTGGAATCCCGGTACAGATATGAAATCCACCGGAACTGGCTCTGCCACAGGCACCTCACCCTGTTCCTCAACAGTGTTGGGACGTCCTCACCCTCCACCACGAGCTGGAGCCCTCCTTCGGCCTCTTCCTCGGCCTCTAGCAACTGGGGGAGTAGCTCTTCCCTAGTCTAGAACTTCATTAGAGCGTGTTCTCACCATATGTGAGAGAATAAGAGAAGGATATTTAGTACAACATCAATTGCACGATGGAATATGAAGAAATGTAGTTTCCTAACACCCTATAGTCTCTCGAAGATAAGTACGGACGTCTCATTACCGATTCGCAAGATTATATTAGGCCTGCTCATAACTTGTGAGACCTACGTGAACATAGTGCTTTGATACCATGTTGTCACGACTCAATTTCACCTATAGGTCGTGATGGCGCCCAACATTACAGCTAGGCAAGCCAACTAATAAATTAAACGTATATCAATCATTCTTTAAAAGTTTCCAAGAAATTTTATTCTTTTTCCTAGCAATATTAATGAAAATAGAAACGATACCGATTAATTTAAATTCAAGAAAATAATACCAATTCCAAATTCTACCAATGTATGTGCCAATACCTGGTGTCACAAGTGTATGGGCATCTAGTAGATTATACAAAACTCCAAATACTGTCTGAAATAAAATAGACAGAATGTAAATACAAGAAGAGACACTGGTAGCTGCAGAACGGCTCAGAAAGGCAGCTCACCACTACGCCTTTGGATAACGTGGGTGTAAGATGATAGGTCCTCCACTAGTACTTGCCTCAGGTCCTGCACTAGTTCCGCACCTGCGGTGGTAAGCATTCCGTCCTCCTTCCGCTTTTGTGAACAAAGTCGCATCTGTGATGGTCGCAGCTCCGATTTGCCAAGCGCAGATGCGATCGTACCAGAAGTAGAAAGCTTCAGTTCTTCCTCCAAAATTCAAAACTGGTCTGAGCCTCATCCGGTTAACACTCGGGGCCCCCGGGGCTCCGCCCGAACATACCAACAAGTTTGAAATCATAAAACAGACTCGCTCGAACTCACGTAACATGTAAAACAACATCAAATCTAGGAATCATACCCTAAACCAAATTGATTCAAACTTAAGAACTTCAAGTTCTTCAATTTACTTCCAATGCAAGTCTTAAATCACTATACGGAACTATTCCCAAACTTAAAATTCCAAACGGACTTCAATTACTCAAAAACCCACTCCGAACCAAATTTGAAGAACATTAAATCTTCAAATAGTTGATTTTCACTATTAAGCGCCAAAACGCTCCCGGTTTATCCAAAATCCGATTCGAACATACGCCCAAATCCGAAATCATCATACGAACCTATTAGAACCATCAAATCCGGATTCCGGAGTCATTTTCTAAAAATGTTGACCGAAGTCAAACTTGGCCTTTTAAAGCCAACTTAAGGAGCCAACTATTCCGATTTCAACCCACACACTTCTAAATCCCGAACCAACCCTCCCCGCAAATCATAAATCAGTAAAAGCACATACGGGAGGTTGTATTTTAGGAAACATGGTTCTAAAAGTTAAAATTATCGGTTGGTTCATTACAAGTACGTTTAAAAGTTTCATCCATGAAAAGTGTAATAAGGTTTGAAAAGAAAGGCAAGTTGAGTCTAAGGTTTATTAGCCCACTTAGGGTGTTAGAGAGAGTTGGAAAAGTGGCTTATAGACTTGCTTTGCCTCCTAGCCTATTGAGGATACATTTTGTATTTCATAATTTTAAGCTTCAAGAAGTATCATAAAATAAGTCACATATTTTGCACTTCAGTATAGGGCATTAAGACGAGAGTTTGGCCTATGAAGAAGAGCCGTTAGCTATTTTGGACAAGAAGGTTTAGAAACTAAGTTCAAAAGTAATCACTTCGGTGAAGGTGCTTTGAAAAGTCCAATCGAGCAAGGAGGCTACTTGGGAGATGGTGTCAGATTTGCAAAGAAGACATCCATACCTTTTTTGATAGTCCAAGTATATTTGTAAATCCGTTCGAGGATGAACGTTTGCTTAAGAAATGGAAAATGTAACGACCCAACTACTCATTTTGAGTTTTAGAATCCTATTTTCCTATTTCATACTCTCTGTAGGTTCATTTGGTATTTTATAACTTGGGGGTATGGGTGATTTCTTCAAATACTTGGTTCCTAACTAGCGGCTTCAAGTTGAGAGAGTTGACAAAGTCAACATTTTGGTTAGACAAGATCGAATTATTTTTTCTAACGACCTAATCGCTCATTTTGAGTTCTAGAACCCTATTCCCCTATTTGAGAATCCCCATAGGTATTGTGATGATTTATGACTTATGAGGATGGGAGGTTCGAATTCCAAGAGGTTCAGGAGTGATTTGGGATGCATAGTTCCTAAGTAGAGGCTTAAGGTTGAAAAAGTTGACCAAAGTATATTATGGGTAAATAATCCCAGATTGGTGATTTAAAGGTTCCAATAGGTTCGTATGATAGTGTTAGACTTGTATGTATGTTCGCATCGAGTCTTGAGTGACTCGTGGTTATTTTGGGACTTTTAGTTGAAAGTTAGAATTTTGAACTTAAGAAAGTTTCAAACTTTTGGTTTGATGCTATATTCTTGATTTTGATGTTATTTTTAATGCTTTGAGCCTTTAGAGAAGTTTGTGTCGTGCATATAGACTTGTTAGGATAATTGGATGGAGTCCCAGGGCTTGGCTAAATTTTAAGGTGGTTTCGGAGCATTTTTGAGTATGATGCAACTGCTGGTTTTCTGGTTCTCAGCAGTGCATCACGATCGTGCAACTAAGTCTCGCAATCACGTATAAGGAATTGGACCAGGGGAGAATTGTGCCTTGCGATCGTATGGAGGAGATTCGAAATCACGTAGGTTTGTCAGCATGTACATCGCAGTCGCATGAAAGTGGTAGTGATTGCGTAGGAGCCAGGCTAGTTGGCCTTGATGATTGCGGGAACCCAATCACAATCGCGTATAAGGAACAATCTAAAAGGATATTTAAGGTCCAAATTTCGGGATTTTACTCATTTTCATCATTTTTGAGACCTAGACTTGGGGAGGAGATAATTTTTGAAGTGATTTTTAGCCAAACATTAAATGTTAGTAATTCTAACTTGGATTTGACTTAAGATATTGAGTACCCATGGAATCTCACCCCTAAATTTAAGGATTTTGAGGAAAGTGTAAGAGAGTTTGGCAAAGAGAGTAATTATTTCTTTTTTAGGATTTTAAACACCGATTTTAGGTTGGATTTTAAAATAAAATATATATTTTGACTCGGGAGGTCATGGGTGACCGAATATTGTATTTAATTACGGATTTTGGACTTGTGGGTTCGGGTTGATTTTTATTGAATTTTGTTAAATTCATTAAAGATTAAAAAAAAAGTTGGATTGGAATTGACTCCTAAAGCATTGATTAAATTCTTTAAGTATTGTTTGGATAGATTTGGAATATTTGGAGGAGAATTTCAAAGGAAAAACAGTATTTGGGGGTTGAAGTTGTTCTTGAAAAAGATAAGTCTCTTGTCTAACCTTCTTAAGAGAAAAATATTTCCAAAAATTAGACTTATGTGTTACATGCTACATGATTTGAGGGTGGTGCATATATAAGGTAATGATTATATATACGTAAACTAAGGGTATACCATATTTGGGGTAGTTTTAGGCTTCTTTATACCATATTAGGTTGTGTGCTCTTCTTGACTTATATTTTATTTGATTGTATTACTACGTGAGCCTATTTATTCATGCTAGAGATCATGTTTAGGCTTATGGCATTATATTTGGAAAATGATGGGTTATTTTTGAGATGTTGATATACTTGATTTAGCCATAGTCATACTTTATATCATGAACACACACACATCCACATCTTTATTTTCTATGTCCTTGAGTATCGTATTTATTATTTCTTGAGAATAAGCATATATTCTTGGAGATGGAGATCTTGATACGGATTTATATGATTATAGCACATTGGGACATTACGAGCAAATTTATATTGTTATGGCACAATGGTTTATGTCGTGCAGTTATTGTAATATTAATATGCTATGGCGTGTTTAGTTTTCACGCAGTGCTTGGAAAATGGATCCGTCCCTCAGGAGTCAGGTGATCACCCATATTATAATGGGCCATGTGAGCACAAGTGATACATGTATCGTGTTAGAGCACATGTGATGTGTTGGAGATTGGTTATAATTGAGTCTTGAGCATGCATAAATGTTGAGCTGAGCACGTATTATATTTTGATGATAAACAAACCAAGATCAACTGTGTTGAAAGAACCATGTTTATAAACAGGTTGTTATGCTACTAGACTAGTGCACAGATATGTCATATAGATAATGCTAGAATCAAGTTCGTAGCAGATGAAGTGCAAAATATTGATCAGACGCGGAAAGTCAGAATTCATGTGCAAGTTAGATTCCTTAAGAAAACCTATTCTCGCGCTACAAGAAAAATATTAATCGGAGGACTTTGTGTTTGAAAAGGATTTAATAATTATGTAAATACTTGCATTAAAGGAAAATATTTGAGGAGTTTGAATAATTAAGGAAACCAAATCAAAATAGGAGCGGTTTTCCTTAACCAAAATATTCTAGATTTTGGAGCGTTAATTGGAGGAGATTTCGGCCAACCTCGCACCTATATAAAGAGACCTTCTACAACTATTAAAGACTTATTTATTTGAACTAATTCTCAGAAATATTCTTCGTAATAGTAATCTCGGCAAGAAGGTGTTCTTGGAGATTCAATCTACTCAACTAAAGAATATGTTTCTGATGACAAAGTTGTGAAGTTTTTTAATTGTTTAGGTTGAGTCAATTGTTCTAAATTGTAATCTATTTGCTTTTAAGAAGATTAATCATAGATTAGTACAGAAACTTTGAGTTTTTGTTTGCTTCCTACACTAGAGTTAGTTTATAAAAGGGTAGCTACAATTGGGTTAATTGTAGGGGTTAGGGTACTAGAGTTAGTTCCCTTGGTTATAAAGTTGCAACCTAAAATTGCTCATTGAAGTTAGTGAAATTTTGAATCTAATCCTACTGGATAGGTCGTAGTTTTTAATCCCTTGAGCAAGGAGATTTTTCACATAAAATAATTGTATTAGTTAAAAGTTCGAACTTTACTCTCTTGTTGTGTCAGGTTAGTTAATTCAAAGAACTTGGTTCTTGAAATCGCAAAAATGGGGCAAGACACAATTCAATTCCCCTTCTTGTGTGTGAGTGAATTCTAATATAATAATTGATATCAGATCAGGTTAATTATAAGAGGTTAACACCTTGAAACGATCTATAATGGGTGTACCATCGGACACTCAAGAAGGACAATCAAGTGTTAGGCCAACATTATTTAATGAAAACTAATATGTTTGGTGGAAGGAAAGGATGCACGACTTTCTGGAATGAGAAGACCTGGAGCTTTGGGATATTGTTGAAAAAGAACCAAGGATTCTCATGTTGGTTGATGACAAAGGTATCACCATTGGACCAATGCCAAGAGAAAAATATTCTAAATGTCAATTAAGTTCAAAAGAATGCTAAAGAAAAAAAGATTTTGATATGTGGAATTGGTCCAGATGAATACAATAGAATCTCAACATGCAGAGATGCAAAATCCGTATGAGATACCTTGCAGTGTGCACATGAAGGTATGTCTCAAGTTAAATAGTCAAATATCGACATGTTAACTAGAAAATATGAACTTTTATGATTAAAGAGTGGAAAACTATTTTGGAGATGCATACAAGACTTACATCAATCATCAATGAGTTGATATCTCCTGGAGAAGTTATCCCACGAAACAAAATTGTTAGAAAAATATTGAGCATACTTCCACCCTCATGAGATAGCAAGGTTAATGCAATCACTGAAGCAAGAAATTTGAACACAATGGCTCTTGATGATCTTATTGGTAACCTAGAGACACATGAGTTCAAGCTTAATCAAGATCTTTTAGATCGATAGTCTACTGAACCTTGCGAGACCAAGAACCTGGTTCTAAAGTCCACTTAGAAGCAGGACATTGAAGAAGATGATATGGCACTACTTACTAGATCATTTCCACCGAGCAATAAAAAAGGGTGAATTTCTAAAAAGGGTAGTTCATCCAAACCTAAGGTTATAGAAAGTAACAATATTGATGGATGTTACAAGTGTGAAAAGAAAAATCACTTTATCAAGGACTGCCCATTATAGGAAAATAGGTGGAAGAAGAACAATCTTGAGAAGGCTAAATAGTAGTAAAAGAGACAGGGTTCCTGCGCAGGATGACCAATAATGCTATGGATAAAATTGTAAAAAGGGGTATAACTTCTATGCAATCATCCTCAACTGAAGGCTATGCAATCTCTTATTTTCATGGGCTTAATCCTGAGGGCTTATCCATTTTCGTCACCTTCTCACTTGCCTTTTCTTATCCTTACTCATGTCTTCCTAAAACCTTGTCGCTTTACCATACTTTAGCTTGCGACCTACACATATCTATTTATATTACTCGTAACCTTCCTTCAACTTTCTTGCAGCATAGATTTCCTCTTTTTATTCTGGAACATTAAGCAAGACATCACATCGTCTCTAACTCTTCTTTACTCTTTTAACTAGACCTCTCGATACATAGAAACCATAGGACGGATAATATGCCACTGAAGATGCCATTATCATTCCTGGATACTGAGTCTCAGCGCTTCTGGCCTTCTATATGAAGTATGGACTATTCACAACCTTAGAAGCATTTGAGCATCTCGTACGTTGTTCATCTTTACCTTACTTACCTTAAAATATCGCATCACATCTTCTATCTCTATCATGACCTTCATTCCATATAGGTATAATTTACATCCACAACTTGAAGCTTTATTATAACACTTGCAACTTTGGTGCATACATAATCCGATGGAAGCTTCATACTAACTTCTTATAAGGCCGGTACTCTCCTAACTGACTTTATCGTAGAGCCGTTATAGAATATGGCTACTGTACTATCTCTCTGGTACCTCTGATATTAAGAGTGATTCTAAAATGTTCTCAATCATGATGTCTAAAACTTTCTAGGTCCAATAATCAGACTCCCGATTTGCTTCGTTGATGTAACTCTTTAGTTTCCTCTTTCTTCTGATCAGCCTTTGTGTAGGCTTAAGCTATCTTTCGATCTGCGGCTCCTGGTATTAGTGATTACGTTAGCATTTCATGGGTTCTATGGAATTTTGGAATATCCATGTCACGCCCCAAAACCGAGGAGCGCGACCGGCACTCAACCGAGTGAACCCGACCGAGCAAACCTGTTAGATTTCATTCTACCCAAACTCATCCATGAATAGAGATAATACATATTATCATTAATTAGATGAAAATGTGTTCATGTCTACAATACCAATTCATTTCCAATAGTTTCATCATTTTTAAAGTCTCAAATGGACAAGTAATACATCCACAACATAACATAATTTGCCTTTCCCCAGCACCAATACACAACCCACATTATGTCTACGGAGCCTCTATAGATAAAGAAGAGTACAATGATAATGCCGGCAACAAGGCCCCGGCTATACCTCAAACCGAATACACAAAGTACAAAAGATGCATGACCTCGAGATGAAGTGGGGCTCACCAAGTCAGCGGGGAAGATAGTGCACTGCAATCATTGATCAATATCTCCTGTTGTGGAACCACCTGCATCCATTAGAAGATGCAGCGCCCCCGGCAAAAGGGACGTTAATACCGTCGAATAGCACTAGCATGTATAACTAAACATCCTCTCAATAGAATGACAAATAATACAAACAAGATTATCATAATGTCAATAAAAGCCTTAATCAACATCAAACCTCAATTTAGGATCAAGACAATGTTCAAATTAATTTCCATATCTCACATTGGGAGATTTTTAGTATCGATATACCATTATCCACAATACCAGTACAATTATTCACCATACAAATACCGCTATTCACAATACCAGTATCATCGTACTCTTAGCACGGAGTCCGATCATGACCCAATCGGCTAGGCTATCTCAGTAGAGACATCAACCATAATTTCTCTCAATATCAATACCACCGTATTTAATACGAAGTCCGATCATGACCCGATCAGCTAGCTATCCATTAGAGACATCGACTACAATCATAATTTCAATTACAATTTTTAGCATAATCACCACCATGTGTGCGGCATGGTGTCCGATCACGACCCGGCCGGCTAGGCTGTCTTATTTGAGACATCAAACATTTTATATCAATCAACGCATTTCATATTACTTTCACATCTTCTCATTTAATTGGCACTAATGGCCATAATTATAAGGCCATTCTTGGCACATTGGCCATATTCAGTATTTCATGCTCACCTTATCAATTTCAAATATCATTATCATCATCAACAACAAATACAACTCAAATCAAGGTGTGTAGTACACATGTGAGCAATTTAGAGTCTAAGGAACATAGAGACATTTCACAAAATGTGGCATAATAGCCTTCATTTGAACTTGACTTAAAGTCGAAACATTATGAATGCACAACCCGTATTTTAACACATCCTCAATTGGTAACATAACATGAATAAAGCATTTAGGCTTGTTGAATATATATCTTACAATCCAATCTTACTCGGAATGGCCAGTCTCATAATGAATCACTCGGGACTTACATAATTTACATGAGTATCATGGGATTCAATTCTAAGAGAAGAGTTTAGCCAACATACCTCACTTGAGCTTCCTTATACTCTAAATGTTTCGGAATTCTTAGCAACTTCAATCTGTTATGGAAATATAACAAATTGAATCAAAATTAGGAAGATGATCATGGTTCAAGCTTATTTGAGCATTTTATCAAACACTAAGTGTGCATTAAGGTTCCAAGGTCCTTTTATGGAGAATTCCATCATCCCACAACCCAATATTTACCATTTTTAGCTCAACAATCTTCCTACACCCTTTGATAACACATGCATGTAAAATAAACAACTCTCATACCCAAAAATTATCTTGCTAGTTACCCATTTTCAGAAAATTTCGAAATTAGGGTTTAGGGTGTAGAATCTTACCTCTAGGATGAAGACCTAGTGAGCTTCCCTTCTTAATCTTCCAAAACTTGAGCAAGAATTGAAGAAAAATTATTGAAGAACATCTTCTCACTCTAGGGCACTCTCTCTCACTCTAAAATATTAGATTATGTCTCAAAAATGACCCAAAGAGTGTATTTAACGAAATAGGGTCGGGTTGTAAAAACTCAAAAATGAAGCTCCGGAACAAGGTATGCGATCACATAACCGATATGCGGACCATATATCGGTCGCATAATTGGTTACAAAATAGCCAAAATAATTGTTTGTGAATGGGGTCATTATGCGGTCCGCATAGCTGTTATGCGGTCGCATAATGCATCGCATAACAGTTATGCGGTCGCATAGTCGACCGCATAGTTGCTTCCAACTGACCCAATTAACTGCCTCATTCTGCGGCCATTATGCGGTCCGCAGAGTAGTTCAGCGGTCGCATATTGGACCGCAGAAATGCGCTTTTCTTCCAAAAATTTTCTTTACTTTCCGGTGCATTGTTCAACCCAAAGAGTCCGAGGCGGCACCATGAAACATTATTTTCTTTGCAAATTTTACCGGGCTTTACACTTAAGTACTTCAAAATTTTTCGGGATGTTACATTCTCCCCCGCTTAGAATCATTCATCCTCGAATTTGGGTAAAAATCCGTCATTAGCATCTTATGCAACTCAGTTTGTTTCATACCACTTTCGAGCAGCCCCAAATTTGATAACTCCCAAAATTTTCAAAACTTTCGCCACAGTTTCCCTTGTAACTAGGCTTGTCCACCTGTCAGAGAGCCCCAGAAACACACCCTATCAACATATACGTATTCCAACGACGTAACATATTATAAAATAATACCAAATGTGATCTCATAAGCAATATATATCCAAAAAGGAACACCTTAATGCCAATTGTTCACATGATATAAAATTCATAAAACAAATAAGTCTTATAATTTTTTCCTAGATCACAACTTTAAATACATGGTAATTCAAACAAATAAGGATGTTTTTTCTTCATTTATTCCTCCGCCTCTCAAGTAGCCTCTTCAACCTGTTGGTTTCGCCACAACACTTTCACGGAGACAATTTCTTCATTTCTCAATTTTCGGACTTGCCGATCAATAATAGAAACCGGAATCTCTTCGTAAGTCAATTTCTCAATTACCTCAATAGTCTCAATCGGAACAATGAGTGCCAGATCTCCAACTACTTTCTTCAATATAGACATATGAAATACCGGGTGTACTAATAACATCTCAGGGGGTAGCTCAAGCTTGTACGCCACCTCACCGATCCTATGAATGATTTTGTTCGGTCCGACATACCTCGGACTCAATTTCCCTTTCTTACCAAATCGCATTACACCCTTCATGGGGAAAATTTTCAAGAATACCCAATCATCTTCTTTGAACTCCAAATACCTACGACGAACATCCGAATAGGATTTCTGACGACTCTGAGCAGTCTTCAACCGCTCCTTAATGATTTTAACTTTTTCCATAGTCTGATACACAAGGTCTAGCCCTATCAAATCTGCTTCCCCAATTTCGAACCACCCAATGGGAGATATACATCTCCTACCAT
>AWOL01S0005948.1:31627-46184 GCA_000715115.1 Nicotiana otophora
CGTTGGCGTTGTAGGTGTAGGCCAATTCTTCACCGCTGTAATCTTTTGAGGATCGACCTTAATTCCTTCTCTGGATATAACATGAACCAAGAAGATGACAGATTCGAGCCAAAATTCACATTTTGAAAATTTCGCGTACAATTGGTGCTGGTGAAGAGTCTGTAAAACTTCCCTGAGATGATCGGCATGGTTCTTTCGACCTTGCGAACACACAAGAATATCGTCAATTATCACTACCACAAATGAATCGAGAAAAGTCTTGAAAACCCGATTCATAAGATCCATGAAACCCGCCGGGCCATTTGTTAGCCCAAAAGACATTACCAGAAATTCAAAGTGCCAATATCGGGTCCTGAAAGCTATTTTCGGAATATCCTGCTCCCTGATCTTCAATTTGGTGGTACCCGTACCGTAAATCAATTTTGGAGAAGTACCTAGCAACCTGTAACTGATCAAGCAAATCATCTATTCTTGGTAATGGGTATTTGTTTTTGATTGTGACTTTGTTAAGGTGCCAGTAGTCAATACACATCCTCAGCGATCCATCTTTCTTCATCACAAAGACAACCGGTGCGCCCCATGGTGATACACTCGGTCGGATGAAACCCTTCTCTAACAAATCTCTCAATTGTTCCTTGAGCTCCTTCAATTCTGCCGGTGCCATTTTGTAGGGTGGAATAGATATAGGATGCACGGCTGGCATCACATCAATCCCAAACTCAATCTCCCTGTCTGGTGGAATCACAGGGAGTTTATCCGGAAAGACTACCGGAAATTCATTCACAGCAGGCACGAACTCAAGTGTAGATGCCTCAGCATCGGTGCCCGTAACCCAAACCAAATGGTAAATACACCCCCTGTTGATCATTTTCGCGGTGTTAAGGTTAGAAATAAACCTACCCTTCTACACTACATCATCACCTTTCCACTCAATGACTAGCTCATTTGGAAATGCGAAGCTAACAGTTCTTATCCGGAAATCAAGCTTGGAAAAACATGAATAAAGCCAATCCATTCCCATTATTACATCAAAATCGACCATTCTCAATTCAATAAGATCGGCCACGTGTCCCGGTTACGCAAATTGACAATGCAATCCCTATAAACCCACACAGCCAAAATAGACTCACCAACCGGAGTAGACACAGAGAATGGCTCATGAAGCTATGCTAGTTCAATCCCAAATTCCATAGCAACATAAGGAGTGATATATGATAAAGTGGAACTGAGATCAATAAAAGCATATACATCATGGGATTGGACAGACAATATACCTGTGACAACATCTGGAGAAGCCTATCAATCCCAACGCCTCTGCATAGCATACAATTTACAGGGTCCTCCCGAATTTTGTGCACCACCCCTAGCTGCACCACGCCCTCCGGGTGCTGGGGTGCCTCAAGCTGGAGGTGTTGTGGATCTAGTAGCTATACAATTAGCTGGATGCGCCACACCTCAGCCCCTGTTTTAGCAGTACGAGCGGCAATGCCTCTAAATGTGACCCCTCACACCGCACCCATAGCATATTGGTAGGTCCATGAAGCAGGACCCAAAATGCATCCTCCCATACTTAGGGCGTGGGAGCCTCTGCTGCTGAAACCTTCTATCGGGCCGACACTACTGGTGGGGTCCCCTGTTGCCCTGACTGGGCACTCATCGAAGACTGAGCGAATGATTGAGATGGTCCAGGTGACCCTCCCCTGAATGCCAACCAACAACCACCCAAGTTTCCCACGGACCGGGCCTTGCTATTACTCTGACACTCCATTCTATTCTTCAATTTACGGGTCTCTATGGCTTGAGTAAATGCCACCATCTTACCATGGTTTATATCGGAATTCAAGGCAGCTGTAACGGCCTCATTAATAACCAAGGGTATAAGGCCCTATACAAACCGGCGCACTCTAGCCTCCATAGTGTGCAACATGTGAATAACATACTTGGACAGGTGCACAAACTCCATATAGTACTCTCACACATTCATACTACCCTACTTCAGGCTTTCAAACTCGGCGGCACGGGCTGCCTTTGTTTCGGCAGGCAAGAAATGATCCATAAAGGCATCTGTGAACTCACCCCACCTTGCCGGAGGGCTTCCTTCCTCACGGGATTCCTCCCACAACTCAAACCAAGAATAGGCCACCACTTTAAGGCGGTAGGAGGCCAACTCCACTCCCTCCATCTCTATAGCATGCATAACCCGAAAAGTCTTGTGCATCTCATAAATGAAGTCCTGAGGTCCTCCTCGGGATCAGTACTCATAAACACTGGAGGATCTAACTGAAGAAACTTGTTCACCTTGGAACTAGCAGATTCCCCTGGCTGACTGGAAGAAGTAGGCCCAACACTCGACCTCTGGGCCTGAGAAGCAACTATCTGTGCCAACATCTGTATGGCTCCCCTAAGATCAATATTAGAAAAACCAGAATCGGAAGCTGGAGCTGGAGGTGGAACTAGAATATCGGTTGGAGGAACCGTTGCACCTTTAGTAGGCATAGGGACAGGTGCGGTCTGATCAGCTGTGGTAGAATCGGGCAGTGTAGTAAGTGGCGGAATATCCTCACCCCTCGGGTGCTCACCAACATCATCAAATATAGGATCGATTGCCATTCCCGGGGTGACATTGGCTCCTTGGCCAGTTCTTGCCCTCTTCTTAGGTTCCATGTAATGAAAATTAGAGAAACGCACGAGTTCAAGGAGGAACAATCATACAGTCAACTTTGACGCACGATCGAGAACATGAAAGAAGGGTATTATTCCTAAATGCCCAAGTAGCATCCTAATTATAGATGTGGTCGACAACACACTGATAAGAAGTACTCCACTGGACACGACTACGAGATATCCTACGACACTTTAAAACCTTAGGCTCTGATACCAAGTTTGTCACGCCCCAAACTCGAGGAGCGCGACCGGCGCTCATCCGAGTGAACTCGGTCGAGCAAGCCTATTCGATACTTTCTACCCAACTAACCCCTGATCAAGAGAAGATATTATTTCATTAATTAGACAGTAGGAAGTTCATACATAGAATACTAAATCGTTTCATTAGTCACTTCACTTTTAAGTCGCAAACTACACATGTTCTTATAGTTTGAGTGGAACAAGTGATCAAAACAAAACATAACTTGTTTAAGTTTTCTAGCACCCATGTACAACCCACACTTAGTCTATGGAGCCTCTAAAAATACCAAAGAGTACAATGATGGTGTCGGCAACAAGGCTTCGGCTATACCTCAAAACACAATAACTCATACGAAACAAACAATGTACAACCCCGGAATGAGATGGGGCTCACCAAGGTAGCTGGGAAGAATGGGCACTGCTATCACTGGTCAGTATCCTCTGCTGTGGGACCATCTTCATCCATTAAAGATGCAGCACCGCCCGACAAAAGGGACGTTAGTACATGTCGAATAGTACTAGTATGAAAGCCAAACACCAATTTAAGAACTCGAAAATACAATAAGAATATGATGAACCAAGGCGATAATAGAATAACATAGATAGCCGGTTAAACCCAAATAATCTCATCAAGAATTGTCATTAACATTTATAGAATTCAAGATGAGATCCCCTTTATCCATTTCCACACAAAGCGGCCCCGCCGCCTCACCCAAATGTATGCACGTAGAGGTGTAAACACAATACCAAATCTCTACTCAAGTGGCCCTGCTGCCTCACCCCAAGGTATGTGTGTGGAGGTTTAAACACAATACCCATGATTATACAAAGCGGCCCCGCTGCTTCACCCCAATATATATGCGGGTGGAAATGCATCAGCGATACCAATACATACACAAAACGCTCATGCCACCTCACCCCAATATATATATCTGTGGGTGGTGGTGCAACAACAATACAAAACTCAAACACATAGTGGCATTGCCGCCTAACCCACGTATGCGGGTGGAGGTGTAACCCCAATCATATTCTTTACACAATTTGGCAAAATTGTTTTCCACATAAATCACGACTTGGAATCATAACACGTAGATACACAATCCATAGTTTGGAACACATCCTCAATTTATTATAAAATATCATGAGAGCATTTGAAACACAAATTAAACATATATCTTTGTCACAAAACCTATTTGGAATACTCAACTTTGTAATAAATATCTTGGAACTTACAAGGATATTGGGGTTCCAATTCTTAAAGAAGAGTTTAGCCAACATACCTCAATTGAGCTTCCTTTAAACTTTAAAACGTGTCGGAATTCTTAGCACTTCGATCTATTTTAGAAATATAACTTGTTGGACCAAAATTAGGAAGATGGTCATGATTCTAGCTCATTTGAGCNGTTAAAACGTGTCGGAATTCTTAGCACTTCGATCTATTTTGGAAATGTAACTAGTTGGACCAAATATAGGAAGATGGTCATGATTCTAGCTCATTTGAGCACATTATCAAACACTAGGCGAGCATTAATGTTTTTAAGGCCCTTTTGTGAAAGATTCCATCATTCCCCAACCCATTCTCTACCATATTTAGCTCACAACCTTCCCATATTTTTTTGATAACATATGCATGCAAGATAATAACCCCACACCCAATAATTGTCTTTCTAATTATCCCCGTTTTTGTAACTTTTCGAAATTGAGAGCTAGGACATAGATTATTACCTTTAGGACGAAGGCTTTCTTTGTTAATCCTCAATGATTGAGCAAGAATTGATGGATAATAGGTCGAAGGTTACTCCCCCACACTAAGCACTCTTCCTCACTCTAAAAGTATTAGCTTTTTTCTCAAAATATGGTCCTTTGCTTATATATAACGAAGTAGGGTCGGGTTATAAAAACCCCAAAAATGAAGCCCTGGGAAAGGATCTGCGGTCGTATATGCGACTGCATAATGGATGTGCGGTCCGCAGAACAGGCCGCAAACTTGACCTCCGGAACTGGGCATGACTGACTCGGTTTGCGTTCATTATGCGGCCCGCAGACCTATTCTGCGGGTGCATAGTGCATCGTAGAACTAGTCTGCGGTCGCATAATGTGCCGAAAGCCTGACCTCCAAAATGGCCCATCCATGCCTCACACTGCCTCACTATGCGGCCATTATGCGGTCCGCAGAGTGATCCTGCGATCGAATAGTGGGTCGCAGAAATATCCTCTTTTGCTAAAATTTCCTTTACTCAACACGGTAAAATCAATTCGGCACAATGAAACATTATTTTTCCTTTGAGAAACTTTTACTGGGCCTTACAGCTACGGCTGCCCAAATTCTGCCCCAGTCAATTTTGCATGCTCTTTGACCAATCCCACTATAGCCCCTACTGGCGCGTCACCCCATGCGGCGCGCCTGTGCTAGTTTTATAGAACTGGAATTCTATTTCACGCAGGAAAAGGTGTTTTTGTGTAGGAACGACCCTACAAAGTATAAATACATGTAAATGTTATTTTAGGACTTTTGACACATCTTAGACCTAAAAAAGCCAAGGAGGAGGTAGAGAAGCAATAGCACAAGAATTTTATCATTCAATCCTCACTCAAGACAAGAGTTTGGATCGTTATATGCTTTCATTTGATTTAAACATTGTTGTGATGAATTTCTCCATATTTATGGAGTAGTTCTCTTTAGGGTTTGATGGATTTGGTGTATTGATACTTGTTTGTGGATATTAACTCTAGTTTTTATGTATATCATCGTTTTGGATGTTTTAATCGTTGCATCTATATTCACTTGTTCATTTAATGGAGAGAGGCATAACTTGTGATATTCTTGCATTCTATCTTGTTGGTTGAATTCATTAATTCTTCTTAGTAATCAAAAGAGGCTAATTGAATTGTTGATTAAACCTAGTTAGTAGGATAATCGAGAGAGGTTCTCCTAAAGAACAATCCACTACTATCTGGTGCATGTCTTCACTGATCTTAAATTAGTTTATCTTGTGAGGTTGAGACTTAATCGAGAGAGGAGTTTCTACTAAACAATTGAATTAATAAACTAGTGAATTCAAGAGACTCACTTGAACATTAGAAGTGAATTATTTAGAGTTGAATCCCAACATTTGTCTTGCACCTGTCATAACAACCCTATCTTCTCCCAATTGATAACCTTCTTTGCTCACTACTTGCATCGATTGTCATTAGCCAAAAGTTTAGATTCTTAGTTAACTTTAGTTTTAATTACAGAAATCTCAATTGTTGATCATCTTGGATAGCAATCTAGCTATAAACTACAAAAATACTATNAACTCCAATCTTTGTGGATACGATATTATATTTTACTATATTCATTTATCGAGCATATGTAAGTGTGTGTTTTGCACTCGTCAAATTTTGACGTCATTGTCAGGGATTGGCAATCAATAGTGTTGGAAATAGTTTGTAGTGCTTATTCATGAATTTTTCCTTTTCTTTTATTTTTCTATTTTTACGGTTGGTGTTCTTTGACTATGCACAGGCTATAGGTTAGATTAGTGCATGAATCGATCGTCTGGGAAAGAAGTGCAACTGTACGAGCCAGAAATAGAGAGACAACTGCAACAGTTAAGGAAGGGAAGAAATATCCATGAGAATATCGAGAAGGTTGGGAAATCCTCAACCAAAGAAAACATGGCCGGAGATGATGATAATTTAGATTTGGCTGCGATGGAGGCTGCCCAACGAAGAGAAAAAGCTGCAAGGTATGCTGAAGAAGCAACTATTAGAGATGCAGAAATTGTATATGAAGAAGAGAGGACTCGGAGAATGGCACAGAATCAGCCCTTGGGTGCAGATAAAATTGGAAACATAGATCCCAACGAAGGGTTATAAAGTGTGAGACCACCCCCAGTTGAAGCTAATAATTTCCAGTTGAAGCAAGGGTTACTTCAAACCTTTCACAATTATTATGCCTTCAGAGGAAAGTAGAACGAAGATCCAAACAATCATCTAATGGACTTCGAGGAGATCATGAACACCTTTCAATATAATGGTGTGTCACAAAATGCAGTTTACCTAAGGGCATTCCCCTTCACTTTCAAAGATGATGCAAAGCATTGGCTTCGATGCTTGCCCCAGGGATCAATTAGAACATGGGAGGGGATGACCAGAAAATTTCTTGCTAAATATTTCTCCTCAGCTAAGACGGGCAAGTTTAGAAGAGAAATCCATAACTTCTGCCATAACGAGACTGAAACTGTGTTTGAAGCTTGGGAGAGGTTTAAAGAGACTGTGCGAAAGTGTCCACATAGCGGAGTTGAACTCTAGATGCAACTCCAGGACTTTTGGGATGGATTCACACCAACCCCATGTAGAACATTGAGCAATGCAGCTGGAGATCCATTGATGAAAATGTCTCAAGAGGACCGAGCAACAATTCTAGATCAGTTAGCTGAAGATGCAAATCAGTGGCCCTCGGAGATTGCTGAAAGAATAAGATCAACTGGTATTCACAAGGTTGATACTAACACATCTGTGCAGGTACAACATGATGTCATGGCCAAAGAAATTAGGAATGTGTCCTTAGCCTGGATACATAACAAGCCTCACGCAGCCCGTGATATATGTCAAAGAGGACACCCTACTCATGAGTGTCAAGCTACCATGGAGAAAGTGAATGATGTGGGTAATTATAATTTTAATGCAATGGGTCAGAAGCACCCCGGTTTTCATGGAGTTTACCTGGGGGTACAGCAAATGCATGGCAACAAAATAACTCCAGATTTCAGGAGAGGCCGCAGTTTTTGTCTCAATTCGGCCCCAGTCAATTTTGCACGCTCTCTGACCAATCCCACTATAGCCCCGACTGGCGCGTCGCCCCATGCGGTGTGTTTGTGCAATATTTACAGAGCTGCAATCATATTTTGCACCGCAAAAGGTATTTTTGTCTAGGCACGACCCTACTAAGTATAAATACATGTGAACATGTTATTTTTAGGACTTTTGACACATCTTAGACCTAAGGAAGCCAAAGAGGAGGTGGAGAAGCAAAAGCACAAGTATTTCATCATTCAATGCTCACTCAGGACAAGAGTTTGGATCGTTTTATGTTTTCCTTTGATTTAAACATTGTTGTGATGAATTGCTCAATATTTATCGAGTACTTATCTTTAGGGTGTGATGGATTTGGTGTATTGATACTTGTTTGTGGATATTAACTCTTGCTTTTATGTATAGCATCGTTTTGGATGTTTTAGTCGTTGCATCTATATTCACTTGTTCATGTAATCGAGAGAGGCATAACTTGTGATATTCTTGCATTCTATCTTGTTGGTTGAATTCATTAATTCTTCTTAGTAATCGAAAGAGGCTAATTGAATTGTTGATTAAACCTAGTTAGGAGGATAATCGAGAGAGGTTCTCCTAAAGACCAATCCACTACTATCTCGTGCATATCTTCACTGATCTTAAATTAGTTTATCTTGTGAGGTTGAGACTTAATCGAGAGAGGAGTTTCTACTAAACAATTGAATTAATAAACTAGTGAATTCGAGAGACTCACTTGAACATTAGAAGTGAATTATCTAGAGTTAAATCCCAGCATTTGTCTTGCACCTGTCATAACAACCCTATCTTCTCCCAATTGGTAACCTTCTTTGCTCACTACTTGCATCGATTGTCATTAGCCAAAAGTTTAGATTCTTAGTTAACTTTAGTTTTAATTATAGAAATCTCAATTTTTGATCATCTTGGATAGCAATCTATCTATAAACTATAAAAATACTATTTAACTCCAATCGTTGTGGATACGATATTATATTTTACTATATTCATTTATCGAGCATATGTAAGTGTGTGTTTTGCACTCGTCATATTTTGACGTCATTGTCAGGGATTGGCAATCAATAGTGTTGGAAATAGTTTGTAGAGCTAATTCAGGAATTTTCTTTTTATTTTATTTTTCTGTTTTTACGGTTAGTGTTCTTTGACTATGTGTAGGCTACAGGTTAGATTGGTGCATGACTCGATCGTCTGGGAAAGAAGTGCAACCATACGAGCCAGAAATAGAGAGACAATTGCAATAGTTGAGGAAGGAAAGAAATCTCTCTGAGAATATAGAGAAGGTTGAGAAATCCTCAACCAGAGAAAACATGGTCGGAGATGATGATAATGTAGATTTGGCTGAGATGGAGGCAGCCTAACGAAGAGAAAAAACTGCAAGGGATGCTGAAGATGCAACTATTAGAGATGTAGAAATTGCATATTAAGAAGAGAGGACTAGGAGATTGGCACAGAATTAGCCCTTGGGTGCAGAGCAAATTAGAAACATAGCTCCCGACCAAGTGCTATCAAGGGTTACATCAAACCCTTCAAAAATGTCGTGTCTTCAAAGGAAAGGAGAATGAAGATCCAAACAATCATCTAATGGACTTCGAGGAGATCATGAACACCTTTCAATATAATGGTTTGTCACAAGATGCAGTTTACCTTAGGGCATTCCCCTTCACTCGCAAAGATGATGCAAAGCATTGGCTTTGAAGCTTTCCCGAGGGATCAATTAGAACATGGGAGGAGATGACCAGAAAATTTCTTGCTAAATATTTCTCCTCAGCCAAGACATGCAAGTTTAGGAGAGAAATCCATAACTTATGCCAGAACGAGACTGAAACTCAGTTTGAAGCTTGGGAGAGGTTTAAGGAGATTGTGCGAAAGTGTCAATATAATGGAGTTGAACTCTGGATGCAACTCTAGGGGATGGATTGACACCGACCTCACATAGAACATTGAGCAATACAGCTGGAGGTTCGTTGATGAAAAAGACTCCAGAGGAGATAGTCACAATTCTAGATGAGTTATCTAAAGATGCAAATCAGTGGCCCTCGGAGATTACTTAAAGAAGATGATCAACTGGTGTTCACCAGGTTGTTACTAACACATATGTGCGGGTACAACTTGATGCCATGGCCAAAGAAATAAGGAATTTGACCTTAGCCTCGATACATAAAGAGCCTTATGCAGCCTGTGATATATGTAGAAGATGACACCCTACTCATGAGTGTCAAGCTACCATGGAGGAAGTGAATATTGTGGGTAATTATAATTTCAATGCAATGGGTCAGAAGCACGCCGATGTTTCATGGAGTTCACCTGGGGGTACAACAAATGCATGGCAACAAAAAAACTCCAGATTTCAGGAGAGGCCGCAGTTTCAGTCACGACAACCAATTTAGACTTGGTTAGAAAATTTGATGAAGTCTTTCATTATCAAGACATATGAGAGATTAGATGTTCATGGTGCAACTATTAAAGAACTTGGAACATATTTGCGTAACTTGGAGAGACAAGTGCGACGAATTATAAATATATTGTCTAAAATAATCCCAGGTACTCTGCCAGCTGATACTGAGAGGAATCCCAAAAAAACGATAAATGTTATGACCTTGAGAAGGACGCAAGTATTAAAAGATCCCACTCCAGTCTAAAAAGAGGTGATACCTGAAAACAAAAGTGGGGAGGAGCTGAAAATTGAAGATGGTAAGAAGAAGAAAGGTAAGAAGGGAGTAGATAAAAAGAAGAAGGAAGAAACTTCAAGAAGGGAGGACTCTAATGAAGAGACCAAACACATGTCTGCTCTACCTTTTCCCTAAAAGCTTTATAGCGAAAAGTTGGAAAAATGGTTTGAGAGATTTTTATATATGCTAAGACAGGTTAATGTAAACCTGCCATTCACCGAAGTTCTCTCACAAATGCAAGCTGATGCAAAGTTCTTGAAGGAAATCCTTACAAAGAAGAGGAAGATAGAAGAGACATCGGTAATCAAGCTCATAGAGCATTGCAGTGCAATCTTGCAAAATAAACTCCCACAAAAGTGTGGAGATCCAGGGAGTTTTACTATGGCTTGCTCTTTAGGCACTCTTAACTTTGATAAATCTTTATGTGATTCTGATGCCTCAATGAATCTAATGCCTTTGTCAATTTATAGGAAACTAGAGAATGAGATTGGAGAGATAAGGTCTACACCAATATCATTGGAGCTGGCAGACCAGAAACAGATAACACCCTAGGGGATAGTTGAAGATGTCTTAGTGTGGGTGGATAAGTTTGTATTACCAATAAACTTTATAGCGGTAAAGATGGAGGAGAATAAGGAGATACCCCTCATCCTAGGAAGACCATTCTTAGCAACAGGTAGAGCAATATTAGATATACATGGGAACCAGCTCATGCTTAGAGTGGGGGGAGCGACTGTAACATTCAAGATGGATGTAGAAAAGGGGGTGAAAAAGGAGAAGCCAGTTGCAAGTGTTGACTGGAAGGTGAAGGGTGTAAAAGAGAAGGCTACATTGAGTGAAAAAGATTAGTGTGGGGTGTACCCCAAGAAGGCTGAAAAGCAGATATCTGCATGGCTGTGTGTGCTAGTTCGGGTGCGTGGAATGGATCCCGACTCTAATTCAGACCCCAACTAGATATTTACGGAAGATTCCTCTGCCTAATGCTTTTTAATTTTCTGCCATGGGGACATGCCACAACTTCAAGTGTGGGGTGGGGGATATTTGTATGTTGTATGTATATTAGTCTTACCTTTTGCTTTAGTTAGTTTGATTAGTTTTAATTTTATTTTTCGTGTGAGTAGTATAAATAAATTGAAATAAACATAAAAATTTCTAAATTTTTGATTTTTCCCGACTATGGATATCATTCGACAGGTTTCTTAAGCGATTAAAGTCGAAAGAAAAAGACAAAAAAAAATCTTTTGTTAGGTAGTGCATCAATTCCCCCTTGATTTTTCTTTGTGCCGCGATTCTTTTTCAAGGGTTTTGTTTGAATTGGGTGTAGTTAATGTTTTATTTTGTAGAAGTAGGAAACCTTGTGTTGTGATTTGAATTGAAAGGAATATCTCTTGACTTTAGTATGCCTTGAGTGTCTTAACTTTACTTAACTGCTTTGACTAGAGTATCTTGATAATCAATCTTGAGTGAGTTATGTGCCATGTGCGTGTTAGGTTTTGTGTTATTATATGCATTGCATTTGATGTCTAGAACTCGCCACGTGTGTTTGCAAAGAGAAATAATAGTTTTGTTCAGTCTTGGAAGTGATATAGGCATTTCTTTGTTGAGCCAGTTATATGCTTTTACACACCTAATTGTTATGTATTTTAGTTAACTCACCTAAGTGGGGTTTTTAATGCTAGAGTACATGTATTAAAGTGCTTAGGGAGGCGTAGTCACTCTTATATCTAAATGTATCATACCCGTCCTGCTGCCTACATTACAACCAATTAAAGTCCTACTTAATCCTTCACTGAATGAACTCGATTAGTAGAGTAGTACACTACAGGCAAACTTATGGTTCATCTTTTGTGGCATATGAATGTTGTTTCTGAGAGTGAGAAAATTCTTTTTATCTTGAGTTCGTAATTATTCTTAAATTTTATTGTGATGCCATTAAGGTTGCTTGTAAGCTAAGGGGAGATTTGGTTCGAGCTTTTTTTAATTATTTAAGGTATGCATAACACTCTATTTCTTGGGCATAAGCTTATATACGCGTTAGTTAAGTTATTGGGATGAAGAATTACAAGATAGAACTTGAAGTTGTATAAGAAGTTGTTGTCTTTTATTGGACTATTTTTGAGTTATGTATATGAATTCATATGGATGGAAATAGCGGGGAATGGCTTGGTTATAATGTTCGTATTGTTGTTATCCTGGTAAATGTTTTTAGTATGTTGATGATGTTTTAAATAGGAGAATAAGCAAAAACACAATACCTAGAAGTTGTCCATATTGTTGTAATATGTTGTTGGGTTGCTTGATGTTACTTTTATGATGGATATAAGGTTGCAATGTCATGCCAATATATGTTTTTATATTCTAAACTGTTTGAAGGTGTATTAAGTATAGGGGAGATGGTAAAAAGAGTTCCAATCCAAGCTTACCGCTCGTCGTGTTAAGTAGTAGTTTTGTTGGTGACATTTGTGCCCTTATTGTTGTGTAGGGTGAATTGTGTTGTTGGGCTATTCGGTTTGTTCTAGTGCAGAACGTATATAGTTGAAGGTCGTATGTGATCTTTTTGTTTTTATGGACTTGGGAAAAGAAAGGAAAACAAGGGAGATGCTGCCCGTTTTAATAATAAATAAGCTTGTCGTTCGTTGTACGATAGTTGCATCTTTCGTAGCTTAACGATAGCATCATTATCGTTTTTGTATATTAAATTGTGATGAGATGATTGCAACATGTCATTGGATAGATGGTGATAAGGCATGTTAAAACTATCTCTTCTTTCCTTTTGGCATGATCCATATGAGACAAATGAAACGAGCAAACATGCAACTTTCACAAATGACACTATTCTTAGAAGTAATAGGCATGCCTATATTCTTGATTTCCCCTATGTCATGTCATTATATCTTCTGTTCATGGGTCTCAGAAAATACATAAGTTGATAAATTTTATTTCACGATATTAAATGAAGGCATATTTATCTTATGACATTCCAAGATATCTTTTTGACTTACTTCATTATGCATTGCATTCATATATACATGTACATTGACCCATGACCAGATGGTGTTATATACTTGTATATTATATGTATATGTGGTATAGGGAAAGGTTACGGTGTTATATATGCACCAACCACCTGATCAACTGCCATACGTTTATGATTTCGCCCACTGAGGCCGAGATGATATGATGGGATGCCCTCAGAGGCTTGATGATGTTATGTACGCATATACCTATGCATGATATGCCATTTACACCCATATACATGACACTATGAAGATTGCATGATTACCGAGCTATTCAGACTTACAAATTGAGTCTTTTACTCCATGTTTCTTTCACGTCTTTCATATACTTTATCTGTTCTTTTCTTTTGGCATGATCCATATGATACAAACGAAGCGAGCAAACATCCAACTTTCACAAATGACTCTATTCTTGGAAGTAATAGGGATGCCTATGTTCTTGATTCCTCCTGTGTCCTGTTATTATACCGTCTTTTCATGGGTCTCAGAAAATACATAAGTTGATAAATTTTATTTCAGGATATTAAACGAAGGCATATTTATCTTATGACATTCCGAGAGATGTTATTGACTTATTCATTATGCATTGAATTCATATATACATGTACATTGACACATGACCAGATGACGTTATATACGCGTATATTATATTTATATGTGGTATGGGTAAAGGTTACGGTGTTATATATGCACCAACCACCTGATCAGCTGGCATGAGTTTATGATTTTGCCTACTATGACCGAGATGATATGATGGGATGCCCTCAGAGGCTTAATGATGTTATGTACGCATATACCTATGCATGGTATGACATTTATACCCATATACATGACACTGTGAAGATTTCACGATTACTGAGCTATTCAAACTTACAAATTGAGTCCTTTACTCCAAGTTTCTTTCACGTCTTTTATATACTTCTTTTCATGCCTTACATACTCAGTACTCGTCACCCCCCAACCTCGGGGAGAGCGACCGATGCTCAACCGAGTGAACTCGGCCGAGCAATCCTATTAGATTTCCTTCTACCCAAACTAATCCATGAATAAAGAAAAACAAAATTTCGTTAATTAGCCAATAAGGTGATCATGTCTACAATACCAATTCATTACCATTAGATACTTCATTAATAAGTCGCAAACACACACACACAC
>AWOL01S0005949.1:0-39520 GCA_000715115.1 Nicotiana otophora
TAAGAGAATCCCCCACCCGAACCATTCTTAAGACCATCAAGCTCTCTGCTTTCGAGCTACACCGGGGGCAAAATATTTTCCCCACTAAGGCGTGCATCTTTATGAATATATCGTCCTGAAGACACATGCGACGGGAAGAAGTGGCATTTGGAAGTGTTGCTGACTTAACATTTAGGTTTCGGGAAGAAGTGGCATTCTACTATGGTGCCACAAATTCGCAAGCTGATTGGGGAATTACTGCAATTCTTCCTGAATAGCCTAGATTCTCCCGTCAAGAGTCACTTTGGAAGTATTACCTAAACCTTTCCGAATGAATATGATAAATCCTATAAAACATAGAGCTACTATCATTTCTGCATTATAAATTGAGATCTTCTTCGAACTTGATGCACAAATAGATAGAATAGCAGCAAATAACATCTTTCTAGCCTGCATATTCGTGGAACTCAATCTCATTTAGAAAGCCCGATTTCTATCTTTCAACAACTGAACAAGAAGTGGTTTAAGAATAAGAAAGCACTTTAGAATCGGATGTACTCACCTAGCGAGAAAGGTCCTGACCCTGCCAACCAAGTATCAAAAAAGGAGAAGAGAAACAAAGGAGAAGAGAACTTAGTATTTTGGTAACTCTCTAGGAGTCATCTTTAACCTTGAATGCTATTAATAGATTCTACAGCAATAGCCCCTCGGACACGGAAAGTAATAATGAAAATAGCTAACCTAATAACAGATTCCATAGCTGCCACCGTTGGAAGCAATGAAGCAAATGATTGACAAATAATATTATCCGAAGAAACAAAAAATACCAAAAAGTTTGAATTCACAGCTAATAATATTGATTCATTTGGCATTGACATAATAGGAATATTGCCTCTATTAAGGAGGATTCCGCGAATACCTGAAATAGAGATAATCATAGAAAATGTGAAATATTTGATAGGATCCATTTCGGGAACGTAGAATGTAAGATAAATTCAAATGTGAAACAATACGTTAGCTCTTTTATTTGAAATATCCTTCAATTATTGAAGAAATATGATTTTTTATACTCATGTTTCCCTTCCCATCCTGCTCCACTGATTGTTGTGCTCGTGTCAACCAAACCCTCGAGTGCCGTAAATTTGCCCTGGGGACATTGGGTTTGTTGGCAATATATGCATCTCACTTGGTGATGGAAGTTCACCCATGTTGCGGTGCCGCAATCTTCTAACTAGTCGTGCCTTCTCCGATTCAATCAGAGGGCTACTCTTTTCGGCCAAGCGATCTTTTTGTTCTTTAATCTTGGCGAATTCAAGTTGATCCAAGGCTCTTTTGATCTCAGACCGATACCCTGGATCTTCTTCAGTCGTGGGAAGACTTGGTTTTGTCGAAGATCTAACACCCCTTCCAGCATCTCCGCGTAAAGAGGAATGTCCTCCATTAAAGAAAGCAGCCAATCGAGGGAATCGAGAAATAGAATGGTCCAAGTAAAGAAAAAGTTCATAATAAAGGAAGCAATGAAAATCACTACCATACTCTTGAAAAATCTCTGAAATATCGAAGAGAGATGACAAAGGATATTCATGATATATCGAGTGTGATCAGACAACCAAAAAGTAAACAATAACAGAGCTACTACGATTGCGACAACCATCGCATAGCTATTTGGAGTTGCACTCAGAGACTTATGATTCCTCGAACTAGCTGAACACTTTCTATATCTATCTGTCTTCATATAATTTCTTCTATCTGCCTTGAGTTAGACAAGCACAGGCCTATCTTAGCTCCCGGTGACCTGCTTCGGGAGACCTTTTCGAACCGCAGCATGGTGAACCAGCTTGGTCGGTAGAAACCCTTCAGAATGATCTATGTTTTATAATCCGTAGTTTTGGGGGAGGAATATATATATATATATATATATATATATATATCCTTACTACATCTAATTCTAATTATTAAAATATGTTTTGATTGGAAAGATCGTCATAAGCTAGATCTAGGTTGGGACGGGGTAAGTCTAATCGTTGTATCGCCAGTATGCCCTTCCCAAGAAGAACTAGCAAATCAAATAATGGACCCTTTCCTATATTCTATATTTCTAATTCTTCTAGTGATTTTTGTTTATGTTGGTATTACTTGGACTTATTTTCGGTCTGCCTATAATACTTGGATACAACCATTATGAATAAGAAAACTTACGAAAGTTTTTATCCCCTCATTTTTCTAATTCATAAAAGTTGTATTTTTTTTGTTTTATACTACCTGGATCTGGGGCCTTTCAATAATGATTCTTTTAAACAATTATGGGAGTCCAATGGACTTTACATTAGATTCATGTGGTATATATCTTGGTCCCCATGTGTTTAATGAGTCACCCGACTAAGAGAGAGTATACCCCGGGTATTCGCCACAGGCTCGTACTGATTCTGTTATTATCTCACGTATCTTGTTCGTTCTGGAAACATGTCTTCCTATTCCATTTTTTCTCGAATCTCCTTTAACGGAAGAAATAGAAGCTCGAGAAGGAATACCAAAACCTATTTTACTCGCTGAGTCTTTTTGCATCCATGGTTGAATGGTTAAAGCACCTTTCCTAGTAAAGGGGCAAATTCGTAGGTTCGATTCCTACTGGATGTTTTTATAGGATTGGGAAAAAGTTCCTTATTCTGGGGATTATATATAAATATATAATTACAGAGATTAGTCCTTTTAATAATAAAGGGGCTTTTCCAATCTGTCTAGCTTCGGTGTGTTCTTTGCTTAATAAAAGGGCACCCCCTTCTACTGTCTCTCCTACCTACCACGAGAAAAGAGGTTGAAGTAACGAATTCTTTCTTTCTATTTTAACCGCCAGGTGGGACAAGAAAATTTCCTTCCATTCTGATCGAAATCCGAATAATCAATGAAATTTGTTACCACGCAGTACAACATGCAAGATCGAAGAATTTTATGCCACCCGTGCCCTCTCTTTCAATTGAGCTGATCACCTCCCTTCGCTAGTTAGAGTTGTGCTCTTCCTGAGCATCTTGCGTGCTCTATTGGCGGAGCTACTTCTTCTTATTGGATGCCCGGTGCCCACCAAAGCACAGACTCTACTCACCCACTACTGGACTAGTCTACGGGCTGGTGAGACTATGATACGGAAGATTGATGGAGTTACTAATTTGCTGACTGATTCAAGTAGTTAAGACTGGCGGTTCGGTGATCGAGCGAAGGCTTGGTTCCTCCCTCGCTGTACCAAGGGAAGCCTTTCCCACTTCATCTATTATATATATATAATGTAGATGATGATTGATTGAAGCTTTCCTTTCTACAATAAGCCTATGAGATGAATTGGACCTCAGCTCGAAGAGCACTTCCCTAGCAGAGAAAATGAAAGAACGGAACTCCAGTGCACTGATTGAGCTAGCTAGAAGCCAGAACTCCTATTTATTTAAGTAAGGCCAGCTGTAAACAAATAAAACAAGAGATTTGTGGTTGTATCGATACCAGTTGAAAGAAATTGGACAGTTTCCTACAGTTGACCGATTGATCCATAAGAGTGGTAAGAAGATGATATTTACAAGGACGAGAAGCGGTATCGAACAAAAAGAGCTGGAAGCGAGGCACCATTTGAAAAGCTTCTATCTGACAAGAGGACGTACTCAACTAGTGAATGGAAGTAAAGATGATGCCCAAGCAAAGTCAACTAATTCAAGAGTCCTCTTTAATTCAGGTAACTAATTAAGCGCATCTATCTACCAGCAAAGACAGGTTAGAATTGTAATCTATGCTAGGAGTGCCCTTTACCTTAAACATTAAGTAGCTCACTGAAGGAAGTGTGAAAGTAATAAAGTAAAGTCTTAACCCGAAATCAATAGCCCGCAAGAAATAGAAAGGAAAAAGCCCATCTCCTTCCAGTAGTATGTAGCTTTACTTCCTTGAACTTCTATGGATGGCTTAGTTTGTGCAGTTGAGTGGCACTTGTTGAATACCTCTCGTAGGCCTGATCTCAACAATTACATATATAAATGGAAGAAAGTCGCTTTTAAGATGCATGATTATAAGAAATAGATCTTTCTATTGATAGGAACGGAACTTCTTAGAAAAGTTGCGAAGACGGGACTAGTTTCAAGCAGAATCCGAATAAAGAAAAAGGCAGGGTCGGAGTAGACATTAGTAAGTGAAATAAAAAGGAAGCTTTTACAGCTATATAAAATGAAAAGTAATCACCTAACAGAATATTAAATAATATTGTAGAATAAGAGGGTAAGTACAAGTAGAAAGACAGATTTTTTCTCTTTTAGCGAGGAAGAGAAAGAAGAAGCAGATGCCAACTCAACCGAATAAGGAGAGATTTTAGAAGAAAGAAAACAGCTTGGCTATGCAGTTGAACTACATATAAACAGCTCTAGCTGGAAAGGGGGATAAGCTCGACAAAGACTTCGAAGGAAAGGAGGTAGCCAAGTACTAGACCGAAAGGAAGGGGGTTTACCAACTGATCAACAAGTAGTTGAGGGGGGAACTGGTCCTACGACTGAGCCAGGATCAAACTCTTCCTTTTTGGTTACATTGGCTTGGCCTCTTGGACAAGCAGATAGCACATGGCCAAAGGTTTTTACACCCATGAGCTAAGGCACCACCCTTCTTTCCGACCCAGATTGGAAGAATTTTTCACATATTGAGGTTTTGGGTCTTCATGAGTAGTTTTTGTCGACTATCTCTTGAAAAAGTCCTTTGTTGAGCCGGCTTTCGCCCCGGACAAAAGACTTTCCCTGGTTTGGGACACCTGGGACATGACTAGTTGCTTAGATTCCACTCATGTCAGCTCATACCTTCGCTCCTCGATCGCTTTATCTTTCTAGTGATCTAGTGAAGCGGGAAGGTAATGATAATTAGACTCCTATAGTAGTTCGAGAGCATCGACGTTTATTTGGTATGATATAAAGACTGGATCTATTTGCTTTCGATGGCTTCTCGGGGCTGAAACATAGTGGAAATACGAATATGATCGATCCCGGCTCATAAGAAGTATGGAGGTTCTTGTAAGTTAGGTCAGCAGTTCCAGTGACTCAAGGAATAGGGCATTTTGCCACTGTTGATGTGATTGGCGGAAATGCCCTTGAGACGAGAATCCCGTTGAAATGGAAAGTCCTTGGTCTACATACATTAGTAGTTGGTTATGCTCCTATAATTGAAAAGGAGTTATCCTCCTCAAAATCCTCCCCCCCCCCTCCTTGGTCGAGTTGGCTTAAGCCCAAATCCATCCTTACGAAAGAAGGGCGAGATATCGGCTATGAGAGAGCATCCTTGTTCTTCATCTCCACCTCCCGACGCTGCTGACCCCTACCAGGACCTCTTTCCTTTATTCTCTACAAGACTGGTCCAAAATTCTAGTTCGTTGCACTCACCCTTCATTTCTATTAATCATTCATGACCCCTGAATGGAAGATAAAAGACTTTACTAAGCAAGTTGTTTGTCTGTCCCCGTTAGTTAATTGTGTCAACAGAGGTAGTGGAGATCGATGAAGATCTTTATTCTTAAAAGAAATGGCATGCACCGAAACACAGGAATGATCAAAGAGAGGCCTCACCTGACGCTAATAAAGCCAAAGAGCAAGAAGGAGGTGACTGTGTCGCTTGACAAGTATACCTATTAATCAGTTGACCTATCTCTATTTGTATTTTCTTCTAGGTCGACTGACCCTGGTCCTCTTTGAGTTTATGATATTCCCCGCTCGTCCGAGCTTTTGTAGGCCGAAGCAAATAATTAGATGAGAAGAAGTCAGAGCAAAAGTCAAAACAAGAAGGACAAAGAAGTCTCTTCCTCTCCTCTAGAAGTTAGGGATGAGGAAGTGATGGGCACGATGATGCTCGTGCAAGATAAGATGACGACTGGATGACTTACTGAATGGACAAACACTTTGATCTTGATCGTGAAATCTAAGTCGCAATGAAGGACTATCGTCAATGCGGCTGGAGCCGCTAGATCCACATCAGCGATCTTTAAACTGATAAACCAACCTTTCACTTCTCATATGGGGAATCATCCACATGAGGAACAAAAGATGGCATGCTAAGGCTATATAGAGCCCTTATCCAAGAACTAAGCTCTCTTGCTTAGCATACCTCACCAAATCTCTTCAAATCAATCTCCTCGGTACTTGAACTTGATTCTTTAAATCTGGAAACTCCATTGAATTAGCTGGGCGCATAAGCTCTCCCCTTGATTTGCTCATTTTCTCTTTATATACTTACCTTTCCCGTTTAGGTTTTCAAGAAGTAGACACGGACAGGGAAATTGCTAGCTAGGTTCTTCATCTCAGTGGTCTCTCGACGGCTAGCTCGTCAAAGTACCAAACCCTGGCTTTCTACCTTGAATATTTGGTATCTTCTTCTGGCCCCTTGGGGGCAAGTGAGAGCACTAGATCGAGTACACAAGCAGCGACTAAGCAACATCCAATCTTTCTTATCACTTTGTATGCTTGAAGGCCCCTCCTCTACGAAAGGGTATAGAGACGAGGCCTTTGATACAACACTTTTTTACATAAAGAAATGAAAATCCAAAAATCGGGGAATCCATCGGCCGAATAATAATTTTTTCTAGTAGCACTCACGACAAAATATCCGCAATATACATTGTTTTTGGGACGGGGATACGCGTGCTAAAAAAACATTAACTGGGAAACAACATACATAATATAATAAAGAAAAAGAATGAAATGCCAGCAGAGGACCCTGCGCGAAATAAGTTTTTAAGATTTTCCCTTAAGAGAAGTCTCGGATCAGGACTTGTTTCAATAGCCTTTCGGAGGAGTGAAACATTAGGCAGAATGGATACCGAGTTCGGGGGGTAGGTTATAGCTTTCGAGCGTGTCAACCCATCAACGATTGGTGCAGGATTGACCACTCAGCTATCCAAGTTACGTAAAAGACACATTTTAAAGTTTTTCCCTGCCTCATGAGGGCACACTTTGAGTCCCAAACTTTCTGTCTGAAGCAAATGCTGGAAGTCCAAGATGGTGGTTTGGAACATCCAAGAGGACACCTGATCCACGCTCTCTTCCCTTGGTAAAGAGGAATTTCAAATCTAAATCAATCATTTGATCAAACAAAAAAAGTACTTGGGCCTTAGAGGNGTGGGCCTTAGAGGCAGCGACTGGGAAAGCGAAGGGAATAGGAAGACCAGGAACGAAGTCACTCGAATAAAAGAAGGTCTTATTTGAGTTCAAAGCGAGGATCCAGACAGAGAAAAATTGCAATTTCAAAAGCCAACTCTGAGAAGTAGCTTTACTTTAAAGAGGGGAAAAAGAAAAGCAAAGGAGAGAAAAAAAGGGGAGCTTAACATATANGAAAAAAAAGGAGCTTAACATATATAAATTGGTTACACACTAAAGGAAAGATAGATTTTAGTTATCGTACCCGACTACAAAAGATAGTCTACATATGGTTAACAAAAGAGTCACTGGTTATTGGCCTCAAGACATGGACGAGCTGACTAGGATCATAAGGTTAAGATAGGGCTAGGCTTTCTCTCGTGGACCTTTTTATATTATATTACAATATACGACCGTTCGCCTTTTCATCACTTTGGCCTGGAGCCAGTCTAGGGTGTAGGCTTGTTTCGCATAGGCTCGGGTCGGCGATAACTAAATATAGAGAGAAGCAAATCCTTAGGTTGACCAATGATAGGAAATCTACTCTATCTACTGATGCGGGAAAGGTTGTTGAGAAGGGGACATGTGATCAATTTGTTCTCCTTTCTAACCGATCCATTGCGTGNTGCCTGATCCACGCTCTCTTCCCTTGGTAAAGAGGAATTTCAAATCTAAATCAATCATTTGATCAAACAAAAAAAGTACTTGGGCCTTAGAGGCAGCGGCTGGGAAAGCGAAGGGAATAGGAAGACCAGGAACGAAGTCACTCGACCAAAAGAAGGTCTTATTTGAGTTCAAAGCGAGGAGCCAGACAGAGACAGATTGCAATTGCAAAAGCCAACTCTAAGAAGCAGCTTTACTTTAAAGAGGGGAAAAAGAAAAGCAAAGGAGAGAAAAAAAGGGGAGCTTAACATATATAAATCGGTTACACACTAAAGGAAAGATATATTCTAGTTATCCTACCCGACTACACAAGATATTCTACATGTGGTTAACAAAAGAGTCACTGGTTATTGGCCTCAAGACAGAGACGAGCTGACTAGGATCATAAGGTTAAGATAGGGCTAGGCTTTCTCTCATGGACCTTTTTCTATTATATTACGATATACGACCGTTCGCCTTTTCATCACTTTGGCCTGGAGCCAGTCTAGGGTGTAGGCTTGCTTCGCATAGGCTCGGGTCGGTGGTAACTAAATATAGAGAGAAGAAAATCCTTAGGTTGACCAAGGATAGGAAATCTACTCTATCTACTGATGCGGGAAAGGTTGTTGAGAAGGGGACATGTGATCAATTTGTTCTCCTTTCTAACCGATCCATTGCGTGTCACGTCGCCCTATCCATAGAGGAAGAAGGCGTATGCTCAAGTCTAAAATCTTTCCTACCAATCGTATAGTCAAGNGTGACCGATACATTGCGTGTCAAGTCGCCCTATCCATAGAGGAAGAAGGCGTACGCTCAAGTCTAAAATCTTTCCTACCAATCGTATAGTCAAGCTTTAGTGCCTCCCTTTTTTGATGATCTTATCACTTCTCTTAAACTATAGCTTCAAGATACTATTGATGCATGCATCAACATTATGCATATATAGCTACGAAATCTTAGCTATAGATTTAAAATTCGTGGCTAGTACCTAACAATAGCCACAAAAAATTAAATTCCATGGCTAGTTACAAATTTATAAAAAAATTAGCCACAAAATTAAATTGGCAAATCTAGTTCCTCATTTTTGCTATAGTTGCTAACAGTCGTAGCAGTAATTACCTAAATAGGTATAAATTTATTACTACAATAAAATTTCGTAGCTAATCATAATATTTTGTCATATAATAAAAGTTATTGTAGCAATAGTAATCTTTTAGCCATAATAAATTTTTTGAAGCAAAAAGTAGTAGCCAAATACGTATTGTTTGCTTCAAGGTATCAAAAACTTGTGGCAATAGTAAAATGATATAGCCACGAAGTTATTGCTATTACAAAATATTGTAGCTAATATTAGTTTTAACTACGAGTTAAGACTTAGCATAGTAATAGTAATCTTTTAGTCACAACAAGTTATTTAAAATAAAATATTATTGGTAAACAAATATGTTTTGCTTCAATTACTAAATTACCTTTGCAACAATTGATTTAATAGCTACAGTTGTTTGCATGATAAGATGATATAGATACAAATTTATTTTTGAGATAAAATTTCGCAGCTAATTATTATTTTTTGCCACAAGCTAAAATTTGCTATAGCAATAGTAATCTTTTAGCCACATACAATTACCTAAAATAAAATTGTGTAGCTAAATAAATATATTTGCTTCTAATTACCAAGAAAAAAATAGTTAGCTTAAAAATTACATAGGTATAATAGAAATATCTAATTATCTATCACTAATATTATTATTCATATAAAGTTTTATATAATTTTCATGTCTCTAGATACATTTAGAATTACGAATTTAATATGGTTAATATCTGAGTTCTTTGGAAAACTAATTATATTATATTTATTATTAAATAAGTATTATTTATAAGTTCCAGTTATAAATAAAAATTATGGAATGATATCTAATTAATGAATGAATAATCAATTATATAGTAGAATTTAAACAACCATAATCTTGTACCACTTACATTCTATAGCAGATTATTTATATTAATCTATATAATAATATGTTATTATGATATGGTCCATTACTATGTCAATAACTTATTAATTATCATAAATTAAATTATACACCGAATCTAAAAATTGAGATTTTAATATGATTCGAAAGGGGAGACCTCTCTTGCGACTATTATTTTATATTTTATAATACTTACGTAACTTTAGTACTATTAATTTTTATTTCAAAAATGTTAAACTTTTTTAATATGGACGGTATAAGAGTGTATAACAAAATTAATTAGCATATTACAATTAAAAACAAACAAAGTATTACTTGTTAGTTTCAAATATAATTAAAAAATAATGGAATTATATCTAATTAATGTGTGACTAACTAATTATATAGTAGAATTTAAACGACTATAATCTTGTACCACTTGTATTGTAAAGTAAATTATATATATATTTAATCTAGACAATAAATTACGTTATAATGATATGGTCTTTTACTATTTTAATAACTTATTAATGATCATAAATCAAATTATACATCAAATCTAAGAATTGAGAACTTAATATGATTCAGAAAGAGATCATGCCTCTCTTGTGACTAGTATTTTATATTATATAATACTTACATAATTTTGATATTATTAATTTTATTTCAAAAAGTTAAAGAATTCAATATGGTTGATATAAGAGTGTAAAACAAAACTAACTAGTATATCATAATTCAAAATAAATAATATTACTTGTAAGTTTCAAATATAATTAAATAAGTATTCGATAATATTTTATAAAATTTTAGTATATGAGTAAAGCAGATTTTAAAAACTATACGCTTGTATTTGTATGTACCTACATTGATCATTAATTATATTAAATTTAAATAAGTTTAAAAGTTATTAATTTTATGGTTTAATACTATTTTAATAACTTAATAATTATCACAAATATAATTAAACACTAAAAATTAAGAAGCTAATATAATTGAAATACGAGAATATAAAAAATCTAAAAATATATCACATAGGACAGAAAATATTATAAAGAAATATTTTTATTTTATGCAAATAGTTAAATTTTCTATCTTACTTAATGTAAATTATATGTTTATATTTTTGTTTTAGTATTTAATTTGTTTGTATTTATAGACTTTCATACATCACCAAAAAAGTAGTAATTGTATATGAGAAACAGTAAAGCAATAGCAAAGCCAAACCAAAATCTAACTTCAACCTCACATCTTCCCTTTCTCAGCGGCCACCCCTCCTCCCGCTTTCCCATTTCTTCTTTAACCATCGTTAATTCGGTGCCTTCCACTTCCGAGTTATATTCATATCTCTATATTTTAAGGTTTTTAAATCTCCTTATACCTATTTGACTTAGATTTTTTGGTTAAATTTTGCGGGTTATATATCCCAATAATTTGATAAATATCGTATTTTATTTGTTATAAATATTGCGTGGGAACTTAAAAATTATAAGATTGTATTATTGAGATAAAAATCCCTTAAGAAGTTCTTTAAAAGGTGTATAGGTTCGTGTACTTGTGTTGTTGTTTTGAGTTTTTCCCTTTTATTATTTGTTAAAAATTCTTGTAGAAGAATATCAAGACATAATTTTTTTCTTCTTGAAATTCTATTAGCATTTTTACGAATTAAACGTGACATTTGTATAATTTTCCCTGGGTTTGCTCATTATTTTTGTGCTAATTGTTGTTTCTTTTGAATTTACAAGGTACATTTTAATCCTTGAATGCAAGAAGATCATGAAGACTGAAGTTATTTCTTCCTTGAATGCAATCGGGTGGCGACATTTTCAATCCCCAAATCAATTACTTAGAATTTTTCTTTTTTGATGTAGAGCTCCCTAGACTTATAGATTAAAGATAAAATATCTAACCCAATGTACATAGTTTGAATTATTTTAGTTTGACAAGAATTTACATTTGAGTTCATCTTATTCTCTAGCCTCCCATTAGCTAGTTTTTATTGTGTCTCTTGTAGAATAGTAGTATATTGAGGATGAATCAACTTTAGATATATAATTGTACGTTTTANAATATGGACGGTATAAGAGTGTATAACAAAATTAATTAGCATATTACATTTAAAAACAAACAAAGTATTACTTGTTAGTTTCAAATATAATTAAAAAAATAATGGAATTATATCTAATTAATGTGTGACTAACTAATTATATAGTAGAATTTAAACGACTATAATCTTGTACCACTTGTATTGTAAAGTAAATTATATATATATTTAATCTAGACAATAAATTACGTTATAATGATATGGTCTTTTACTATTTTAATAACTTATTAATGATCATAAATCAAATTATACATCAAATCTAAGAATTGAGAACTTAATATGATTCAGAAAGAGATCATGCCTCTCTTGTGACTAGTATTTTATATTATATAATACTTACATAATTTTGATATTATTAATTTTATTTCAAAAAGTTAAAGAATTCAATATGGTTGATATAAGAGTGTAAAACAAAACTAACTAGTATATCATAACTCAAATTAAATAATATTACTTGTAAGTTTCAAATATAATTAAATAAGTATTCGATAATATTTAATAAAATTTTAGTATATGAGTAAAGCAGATTTTAAAAACTATACGCTTGTATTTGTATGTATCTACATTGATCATTAATTATATTAAATTTAAATAAGTTTAAAAGTTATTATTTTTATGTTCTAATACTATTTTAATAACTTAATAATTATCACAAATATAATTAAACACTAAAAATTAATAAGCTAATATAATTGAAATACGAGGATATAAAAAATCTAAAAGTATATCACATAGGACAGAAAATATTATAAAGAAATATTTTTATTTTATGCAAATAGTTAATTTTTCTATCTTACTTAATGTAAATTATATGTTTATTTTTTTGTTTTCGTATGTAATTTGTTATTTAATTTGTTTGTATTTATAGACTTTCATACATCACCAAAAAAGTATTAATTGTATATGAGAAACAGTAAAGCAATAGCAAAGCCAAACCAAAACCTAACTTCAACCTCACATCCTCCCCTTCTCAGCCGCCACCCCTCCTCCCGCTTTCCCATTTCTTCTTTAACCATCGTTAATTCGGTGCCTTCCACTTCCGAGTTATATTCATATCTCTATATTTTAAGGTTTTTAAATCTCTTTATACCTATTTGACTTAGTTTTTTGGTTAAATTTTGCGGGTTATATATCCCAATAATTTGATAAATATTGTATTTTATTTGTTATGAATATTGCGTGGGAACTTAAAAATTATAAGGTTGTATTATTAAGATGAAGATCCCTTAAGAAGTTCTTTAAAAGGTGTATAGGTTCGTGTACTTGTGTTGTTGCTTTGAGTTTTTCCCTTTTATTATTTGTTAAAGATTCTTGTAGAAGAATATCAAGACATAATTCTTTTTCTTCTTAAAATTCTATTAGCATTTTTACAAATTAAACGTGACATTTGTATAATTTTCCTTGGGTTTGCTCATCATTTTTGTGCTAATTGTTGTTTCTTTTGAATTTACAAGGTATATTTTAATCCTTGAATGCAAGAAGATCATGAAGACTGAAGTTAATTCCTTGAATGCAATCGGGTGGCGACATTTTCAATCCCCAAATCAATTACTTAGAATTTTTTCTTTTTTTTTTGATGTAAAGCTCCCTAGAATTTTATAGATTAAAGATAAAATATCTAACCCAATGTACATAGTTTGAATTATTTTAGTTTGACAAGAATTTACATTTGAGTTCATCTTATTCTCTAGCCTCCCATTAGCTAGTTTTTATTGTGTCTCTTGTAGAATAGTAGTATNATTGTAGAATAGTAGTATATTGAGAATGAATCAACTTTAGATATATAATTGTACGTTTTAGAATTAACTTTTGGATTTATTCATGTAAGTTTGTATGAAGTAAATGATATCCCGAGCTTATTATGTTTCTAGTTTTCATAAAACAAACTATGCATGGATATGGAATATTTGAAAATTTAAAAAATATTTAATGAGGTAAGAAAAAATAGCAATGCATTTGCGATGGAAACAGTTTTTGTCACTAATAAATTAGTTTTTCATCACTAATTAAAATGTAATAGAAAATCTAGTCAGAAAATAAAATATAATAAAACATTTAATCATGAATATTGGTGATGATTTATAGCTACAAAATTTTGAATTCATAGTTAAACATAAATACTGCACTTCGTGGTTAATATGTGAGCACAACTACATTTTTGTTTTGTGGCAAAACAAATTACATCTTTTGCCACAATATATCCCTTTGTGGCTAGTATAAAAGATAGCTACAAATTTGGTTTTTTGCAGCAAAAGAATAAACTCATTAGCTACAAATATAAATTTTTCGTGGCAAATTTTATATCAATATAGCCACATCATAAAATTTCTTGTAACAATATGTATTAATCCTTAGCCATGAAACATTAAAGTCTGTAGCTAACTTTTAGTTACGCTATATTTTGCTACGCTTGCTACGGAATAATATATTGTAGCTAAAGTGTTTAGCCACGGAATTTTTTGTATTTAGCTACGATATACTTCTTAGCTATATATGCATAATGTTGTAGCAAACCACTATAAATAGGCATCTATATGCGTAAGAATAAATATATGATTAATTCAAATAAATTAACCTGGCAAGAGTTGACCATGCAGGGGAAGTTACTAATGAGCAAGGTACATTAGCTTATGCCAGGCTGAATAAGTCCCCCACATGAAAGCAAAAGAAGAAAGAAAAGAATTTCCTAGTTCTTTGACCCAATACCTACTGAATAGAAATTGTTTGACGACTTTATGAAGATGTATTTGTGGTCGGAATTCTTCCACCATGGAAGATGTACTTTGATGGTGCTGCTCATCAAGATGGAACTGGAGTCCTCTTTCTTACTTCTGAAGGAGAAGTGCTGCCGCACACCTTCACCTTGTCGAAACCTTATTCCAATAATCTCGCAGAGTACCAAGACCTCATACTTGACTTGAGATGGCTTTGGATTTGAAAGAGTTGCAACTCTTATGGAGATTAAAAATTGATGATCAATCAACTCTTTAGTAATTATTCAGTTAAAAAGCCTGACCTGAATTGATTCCATACTATAATTACGCAAACAAAAAGGCTTATTGGGTGGCTTGGTGATGTGACCATAGAGCATGTCCCAAGAAAAAAAATAGACAAGCAGATGCCCTTGCAAGACGCTCAAGATCTATAGCTGCTTGGCTTGGTTGGAATGCTTGCCTTGGGGCAGAAAGGCCAGGCTTTGAAAATAGTTACTCTACCCTACGTCGAGCAAGAGTTTGCTTCCTTTCCCTAGCAGGGTCAGAATTTACTTACATCCGTTCTCTAACTCGTCTTTCTTTTGCTCCATTCCCGAGCTCCTCGATCAATAGNCCATAGAGCATGTCCCAGTAAAAATAATAGACAAGCAGATGCCCTTGTAAGACACTCAAGATCTATAGCTGCTTGGCTTGGTTGGAATGCTTGCCTTGGGGCAGAAAGGCCAGGCTTTGAAAATAGTTACTCTACCCTACGTCGAGTAAGAGTTTGCTTCCTTTCCTTAGCAAGTGTCAGAGTTGACTTACATCGTTCTCTAACTCGTCTTTCTTTTGCTCCATTCCTGAGCTCCTCGATCATTAGGTCCGGGAGAGGAGTTGAAAGCCACTTGACTCTATGGAGAGGAGCCATGATCTTCTTCACTTTCCTTTAATAGGAATAGAGAAGTCTCACTCTTTCCCTTAATAGGAATACCAAAGCGGAGATCAGCCTACATATCTAATGATATCGGCCTAACTCAAATAGTGGAACTCACCTTCTTCTTTCTCGCCTTGGTAGCATCCTCCTTCTCGTCTAAAGAGGCTTCCCTCCAAACCGAGCTCGGGCCCAGCCCACCGGTAGCCTTGAAAAAAGAATTCTTTCTCTCTCCCAGTTCAGTTTGTTGGAACCACTTCGTTCGGCGGATCACAGAACTATGTAGAATTGGACTATCACGCCCTCTATTCTAGCTTATTTTTTTGAAATACTCTACCTAGTAGAAAACTTCAGAGTCTNTTTATTATTTTTAAATACTCTACCTAGTAGAAAATATCAGAGTCTGGTTATAAACCAACTCCCTTCCCCTAGAAGAAAGGGTAATTAAAATCTTTCTCCACCCGTTCGAGGAAGCAAAAACAAAATCTCACTTTTACGCGAATTCCTCTCTTGAAGTTGTAGCTACTCGGTCAACGAATTGTAGTTGGAGCTTATGGAACTGCTTATTCACAAAGCCTTATTTTAGGCAGGCAGCTTGCTTCTATAGCTCATATATGAACATCAAAACTCATGAAGATTGACCTAGATGACCCCTTGGGGGGGAGGGGTATAAAACTCGTGATAAAAGCACAACTTCCCTTTCGCTGAACGGAATGAGTAGAATTTCTTGGTGACCGGACACCACTGCTTAAGAGGGATTTCCAATAGAGGTATAAGCTCTCATGGTAAGACTTCTCACTAGGTAAGTTCCCCCTTATCTTTTTGAATGCTTTGGGGATCGGGCACAAGAAGAAGAAGCTCCGCTTTTTTCCCTAGTGCATACTACAGTAGAGTACACTGATCGGATGACATGTGCATCAGAGAAATATAATGGATTTTACATCGATAGAAAGAAAGTCCTTGTCCTTCTTTGTGTCGGTAGTAGCATCAGCCTCATTGCCCGGTATGGCTTGATAGTGGTATAAGGATTTTTCTGTAGGTGATTCGCTTACTGTGCTATTTCATTGCTTCGGGGTTGTAATACCCCATGTGTTCGTAGGTGAAAGTACGCCATAAATAAATTGATGAAAGCTCAGAAATGAGATATTACATCCCGCATTTTCGTACATTAAAGTTTTGTCGTAAGTTAATCGACGTAAGTTCGGGAATGGAATTATTTTGAGATTATAAGCATTATGCTATTTCAAATAAGTGATGAGTAAATTCGTGAGAGTGAGAGGGTAAGAAAATCAAAGAAATAAATTTTCGTCAAAGTTTGACATGTTGGGATAAAATACGGCTCAAGCTAAAATACCCGGTATTTATGGACTAGTATCATACAAGGTACCACGTGGCCATGATAGTAAGGTGTATAAGGTATGTTAAAAGTGAGTAGTATTTTAAGTAAGTTGAGATAATTCTTAATTATTGGATAATGGGATATTACCTAATCAATTAAGGGAATTTTGTGGATAATAAACTAAGACTATGGATAAGCCCAAAGAGCCTAAACGTGGCAGCAAAGGCCATTATGTAAGTGTGACTCTTAAGGTCATATAATAAGGTGGCAAATTTTGAAAACTTTGTTGCTAAATCATCAAAAGGTAGGGCCCACTATCTTTGGTGTAGACATCAACATAAGTCATTAAAGGGTATGCTTATGTCTCTAAAAAGCAAGGAAAGAAAGCTTCATCAAGAATCATCCAAATGTTGGAATGGAACGTGATTTCTTCAACAAGCAAAGTCATACAAATTATGATCAATTTACAAAAAATGGAGAGTTAAGGTTTATGATATAAACGTGAGTAACTTCTAAACCAATTCATACAATACTTGTTTTTGGAGGAGATTTTAGAAGTTCATATGAGACTTCATGTTACAATAGCAACTGCAGTTCTTAAATTTGTAAAGAAATCCATACGAAATTGCACCGCGTAATAACAACGGGATTTTTCAATTCCAAAGGAGTACGGTGCAATCCTTCTCAAGAATATTATACAGACTTTTTCCTACTTCGATCCGTCGTCAAGTGTTTTATCACAAAAGACGTATGTTAGAGGGATTGTCAAAAAAATCGACTCAACTATGTTAAGGCTATCCATTCTTTCTTTTTCGCATGATCCAAATAATACAAATGAAACGAGCAAAATACGCAACTTTCATAAATGACTCTATTGATAGAAATACTAGGGGTGTCTATATTATCGATTCCCCATGTGAATTATTATTATATCTTCTGTTCATGGGTCTGAGAAAAATACGTATTTGATAAAGTTTATCCTAAAGGCATATTGATTTTTATGACATTCCGAAAAATCTTATTAACGTATTTCTTATGCATTTCATGCATTTATACATGTACATTGACCCATGACCAGATGGCATTATATACGCGTATATTATATGTATATGGGATATGGAAAAAGGTTACGGCGTTATATACGTACCACCAACTGATCAACTAGTATACGTTGATGATTTGCCCACAGTGGCCGAAATGATATGATGGGATGCTCTCAGAGGCTTGATGATGTTATGAACGCATATACCTATGCATGGTATGATATTTATATGCACATGCATGACATTATAAAAATGAAATGATTCACAGAGCTATGCAGACGTACATGTCCAGTCTTTTACTCCATGTTTCTCTCATGTCTATTATTTACTGATTTTCATTCCTTACATACTCGGTACATTATTTGTACTGATGTCCCTTTTGCTTGGGGACGCTGCGTTTCATGCCCATAGGTCTCGATACACAGGTCGAGTGTCCTTCAAGTAGGCGATCAGCTCAGCGGATGATGTTGGTGCACTCCATTTGCTCCGGAGTTGCTTGTTTGGTCAGCATGACTTAGATGTGTATGGTTTGGCATGGTGGGACTCTGTCCCTACCTTTATGACAATTATGTATTCTTAGAGGCTTGTAGATAGATGTCATGTATATGAAAGATTGTATGGCCTTGTCAACCTATATTTAGTGTACGAGTGGTTATTTTGGTCTTAGGGGCCCATATGTCTTATGTATAAATTGGTATTACATGTTGTATTCTACCTATCTCACGGTAGCCTCTCCAGCTCAGTTATCTATAATAGTATGATACAAAAAGATATGTTATGTTGGTACTCAGTTGAGTAAGGTACCAGGTGCTCGTCGCGGCCCATCGGTTTGGGTCACGACAGGGGTAGAAGATGTCGAAGGAACAAAGAGGACGGAGGTTCTTCAGCTCATATTTGTAGGATATGACACCGAATGAAAATGATGGAGATATTTCAACCTACCCGTAAAAGATATGTTTTGAAAATATGGAGATTGGGGCTATTGATCTGGAAAGACGAGATGGAATTTATATTGAGTCTTCGAGGCACTGAAAGCAAAGCCCTATGATTGATCTGATTCCTCCCATTGAGTCGGTCTTAGAGCCGGTAGATCTGATTGAATGAGGGATGGAAGGATGTTTTGGTATTCAAATTATTCGCAGGGCTACACGGCGGTGGAAGTAGAGTGGCTGGAGCTCCTCTCCTTACAGTCAAGTGGCTTTCACTCCTTTAAATCAATTATATTGGGAGGCCTAAAAATTGACAATGGTTGACAGTCCGACTGCTAATTCAAGTTACCTTTCAAACATACGAGATTCTGCATCTACTTATTCCGGGATGAAGACATGTCAGCCTTACGATTTCTAATTGAGGCCTAAGGTAGAGCAGTAACTGTATTAAATGTACTAGCAATGACTTTTGAGGAATTATTGATTCAAAACATTCTATCGCTACATCCCTTTTCAACTATCTCAAGTAGCACACTAGCCGTAAGAGAAAGAGGTGTCGAATACGGCCACTCATCCGCTGAGCTGACCGAAAGAAGCAAGCAAAGAGTCTTATTCTAAAGAAAAAGCCTATTCCTATTCTAGAAATCCTACAAACTATTAATCGAAGTACTTAGCACTCAGTGCGGAAATTGGCGGAAATTAATTGGCGCTGCATCTATCCCAATGAACTTTTAGCTTTTCCTTAGCCCTCTTCTTTAGCGTTGGCTTTCTCACAAGAAGCTGGCCTAGCAAATGACTCTTAGATAGAGTGGTACTAGTTAGGATATCACATAAGGGGAATCCCATTCTAGGAGTTCTCCAAAGCCCAATCCCATATAAAAGAGAAAATCTATATTAACGCTCTAGCCCAAGAATAGATCGTATGAAAAGAAAATAACGATCGTCAGCAAGGAACGCAATACAAAGTGTTTTAGACATAATCCCCGACATTAGAGAATTCCAGTGATTTTCTCTATTTAAAGTAAGAGATAGCCGGTTATTCCCACAGAGAAGTCTTGCTCTGGCTTGCCCAAAGCGTTGAACATAGAGAGTTAAGATTGTCTTACATACACACTGGTGGAATTTCATTTTCTTCCTCTTTTTAAAATAGTAAGAGGGGAATTGAGTAAAATATCCTTGTCCGTAGTTCCAGCGGATTCTCTTTTTGTCTTGAAAATCCCTTATTCAGTACTCCCCTATTCTATAAAAGATGTAACACCCCGAAATATTTTGAAGTACTTGAGCGCTAGTAAGAAAGTTGATGTGCGCTAATTATATTATTTTGTGTGAAGTCAAGGAATATTATATGAATGATATTAATTAATCATGATAATATATGTGTGAGGTGTATTACGAATGGTTTATGGTCTAAGAAGAGCCCAAAGGCTAAGTCAAGTTAAAAACTGTATGATGGGATAATGTTTCAAGTGAGTTCGCAGAAGACCTAAGTTCAAACGAGTATAGCTCTCTTGATATGAAGATTTATATGAGGTATTACCTATCAAATTCGAGGTCTATATGTCTAGTTTCCAACACTTCAAACTGTTTGTTATTTGGACACTCCTACAAGAAGTTATGACCATATTACCAAAGGCTGGATATGCGATCAATTTCGCGACCGCAAAACAGTTCCGCGGACCTCATATGCATCGCAAAGTGGAGTAGAGACAGGGAAAGTTTTTTAAAAAATATTATGCTGTCGCATAATTCATTATGCTATAGCATAATTGATTATGCTGCAATTCTGCTGCCCACAAAACGATTATGCTATAGCGTAATTGCACCACATAATTGACTTCGGGGGTTATTTTTGGAAATTTTCATATCCGATCCAATTTTGATATAAGGCCTTAGGGGGGTCATTTTTGAAGGTAAAATGTGATTTTCTTAGAGAGAGTAGAGAGCTATCTGAGAGAGCAAAAGAGAAGACCTAGCTATTTTGTTCATCAATTCTTGCTCAAGGCTTGAGGATTTCACAAGATCTTCATCCAATGGGTAAGATTATACTCCCTAGCCCTAAATTTCGGGATTTTGGTTAAAAGTAGGTCATGACAAGTATGATTATTGGGTGTAAGAGTATTATGCATACATATATGTACCGATAAGATTTGTGGGAAGATTGTTGAGTTTAAATAAGTAAAGATTGAGTTGTGGAATGAAAGAAATCTCCTAGAAGAACCTTGTAGTTAAATTTTCACACCTTGTGTTTGATAAAATGCTCAAATGAGCTGAGATCATGAATATATTCCTAATAATGGTTCAATTTTGTTATGTTTCAAAATAGATTGAGATTGTTAGAATTTCCGGAACGTTGTAGTAATTTAAGGAAATCTCAAAGCAAGGTATGTTGGCTAAACTTTCTCTCTTAGAATTGAATTCCATGATGTTTCCATAAGTTCCAAGTATGGTTGTCTCAAGTTCCTTATTCTATGTTCCGAGTTGTTCCCAATAAATTTGATTGTCCCGAATAAATAAAGTGTCAAGAATTGTGTAATCAAAACTTGTTCCGAATGTTCCTATCACATTACATCATCCTTCTGGAATGTGTTAAAGAATGATATGTTTATTAAAATGTCGTGGCTTTGAATTGTATTTCAAATGAATGCTAGTATGCCAAACTGTGTGAGAAAATCTCAATATTCTTAAGACTCTTAATTGCTCATATGTGTACCTAAAGCTTTGATTGAAAATGTCTTGTTGTTGATAACCTATAAAGGTGGTTGGAAGTGAAACAAGTGAATTGGGGATATAACGTGTGGCCAACGTGCCAATGGTTCCAACGAAATGAAATACTATGAGAAAGATTATGAAATGGGTTTGACTTAACTATTCCAAAATTGACTTCGATAATATAATTGGCTAAAAGCTTATGAACTCAAGTGATGCCCATATGTGACTGTTTTAGCTAATGCGATACTTTGTAAGTACTTTTCCAATGTGTTTTGCGTTCTTACATATTCATGAGTGGAAATTATGTATGATTTTAACTTGTGCTTCGATTGCCAATCATTTTACTCCATTTATTGGAAAGAAATGTATTGTGTTTAAAGCCTTCATTACTAATGAACTTAAAGTTATGATTTCCAAAATATTCTACTTGTTAATAATTATGATGATGATCTATGAAAGGGAAGAAATGAAAGTGTGGAATACGAAATATGGTCAGTGCAACATGAATAAAGAATCATATGTATAGCCAAGAGAGCCAATGAAATAATAATATTGTAAGTGGTTGAAAGTACGGATTAAGTGATATGTGGTGTGAAAGGTTATGAGATGTACGTATTTGTACTTTTGTTTCCAATGTGTTATGAAACCCTATGGACGGTCTATGAAACGCATAGGTATATTGTGTTATGCAATCATGTGGACGGGCAATGAAACGCATAGGAATATTGTGTTATGAAATCCTGTGGACGGTCTATGAAATACATAGGTATATTGTGATATGAAATCTTGTGGACCGTCTTTGAAATGCATAGGTATATTGTGATATGAAATCCTGTGGACGGTCTATGAAACACATAGGAATATTATGCTATGAAATCTTGGGGACAGTCTATGAAACACATAGGTATATTGAGTTATGAAATCCTGTGGATGGTCTATGAAACGCATAGGAATATTATGTTATGAAATCCTATGGACGGTCTATGAAACGCATAGGTATATTGTGTTAGGAAATCCTGTGGACGGTCTATGAAACACATAGGTATATTGTGTTATGAAATCCTGTTGACGTTCTATGAAACACATAGGTGTATTGTGATATGAAATCCTATGGACGGTCTATGAAACACATAGGTATATTGTGTTATGAAATGCTTGTGGACGGTCTACGAAATGTATAGGTGCATTGTGCATGATAAGTATAGGTGTATGGTATGAATAAATAACATGGATGGTCTATGAAATGCAAAAGTGTATAATATGATATGTGAACACTAAGGACGGTCTAATGAGACACATTATTAATGCAGACAATAGGTTCCCCTTTCGTTGTCCTTGTTTGTAAATGTTGTTTCAATTATATTATGTTATGTGTTCCATGTATATATCATATGGGCATTCTATTTTGAAAGTGGATTTGTAGCTATACATACTAGTGCTATTCAACAGTACTAACGTCCCTTTTGCCGGGGGCACTACTTCTTTAATGAATGCAGGTGGTTCTACAGTACACTCTTTTCAGCTGAATTGGTGAGCCCCACTTCATTTTGGGGTCATGTATCTTTTGTTTCTCACGTACTTTGTGGTTGAGGTATAGCCGGGGCCTTGTTGCCGGCATTTCCATATTACTTTTCAGTTGTACTTAGAGGCTCCGTAGGCAGGTTGTGGGTGGTATTTGCTGTTGGGAATTAGATTAGAACTGTTGGTATTTGGCAACATGTTTTTCATTAAATCTATAAACTCGTACTATTTTGGAAATATTGAATGATGCTGTTAATGGAATGAAATGGGAGTTGTTAATAAAAAATTTCCAATGTCTGATTAATGGAGTGCATCTCATTTTTATTCATGGATGAGTTTGCGTAGAAGGAAATCTAATAGCCTTGCTCGGTTGGGTTCCCTCGGTTTAGCGCCGGTCGCGCTCCCCGAGCTTGGGGTGTGACAAACTTGGTATCAGAGCCTAAGGTTTTAAAGTGTCCTAGGATATCTCGGAGCCGTGTCTAGGAGATTCCTTCTTATAGGTGTGTTGTCGGCCACATCTATAATGGGGAGGCTACTTGGACATTTAGGAATTTCTCACTTCTTTAGTACTCCTGATCATATGAAAGAGCTCAAGATAGGAAGCTAATTTCCTCGTCATGCCTCATTTTTCATATGAGTAACCTACGGGTTCGAGGCAACGAGAAGGAAATGAAAGAACCAGTTTGTAGGGAAAATGTCCATGTTCCTATTAATGTCACCGCGCCACTAGATCGTGTGGTGAGAGAACGTAAGAAACGAAAGATGGTTTTTTGTACCAATAAGTCAGAATGTTTGATATGAAATAATAGCCACTCGGGTTTATGTTAGATGATTCTTGAAACATCTTATGATTGTGTAAAGAGGGGGCACAAGAAGAGTAAATTCCCTTAGGTTGGATACACCCATCCAAGCCTGCCTGATATGCGGGCGAAAATATTTTGTGTCATGTTGTGAGTATGCTTAGAAGCGTGTTAGGGGTGCTAGATTGGGCAATTCCAGAAGTCCATACAATGAGTTGTTGTAGAGATTGTTACTCCTGCCATGAAGGCTTGGAGGGAGACTAAGGGGAATGCTTATGATGTATGCAAAAAGAGTAAATGTCAGATAAGTGGGGTGAGTCAGTTTAGCGGACCCCAAACTAATTGTGTGAAGTGTATGAGATGTCATTCGGGGGTATGTCACTATGGAACTAATGTATGTTTTGGATGTGGAGTAGAGGGTCATCAGTTAAGGTACTTCCCTATCAATCTAAAGTCATCAAGTAAGTCACTCCTTAGTACATCATTATGAACACCGCATTATTTTCCTTCTTGTGTATGTACATCTATATTGAAGAGGCCTACATATATATGGTCTTAACCAAAACGTTGAATCACAAAACATTGCATGTATCTACTCTTTGTACGAAACACATTATTCGTGAATCCACTCTATCACAAATTCTCTTATTTACAACCTCTTGAGGAATTGAGCTATATAATTTTGTCCTTGAATTGAGTTATAACGCTCGGATTAATACTTCCCACTTTCTTTCCTAAATTCTCAACAAGGGACTATACCTGATGAATTTCGTACATAACCTTTTATTCAAATGGATAACATCTGTTCATTTGTGCCTTTGCACGCACCGCCATAATATTTACCTATGTCGTATCAAATCTAATGTAAAACAACCTATTGTTGAGATCCTTCTTGAGTCACTCTTTTTCTCTCCAGTGTATGTGGCTCCTATGGTTTGAACAATCACTTTGTTCCCTTGTGTATATTATCACGAATCCTTTTCACCGTCTAGTAACATGAGAGCCTATTGATTTGAAAGACAAATTTTTCGTATCTCTAGTCCTCTCATATAGGACCAACTACTGGAAAAGGTTATGTTGTGAGAATGATAATAATCTCACAAGTGTTCAACTTCTTTTTCATTCCCATGGGCTTGTGACATAGATTCCTTGTGTCAGTTGATGTTAGGACCGTAATGCAATTTCATGCATTTTGAAACCTATATCACATTCGGGGTGCCAAAGTATTCTCCTTTTGAGTTGATCTGATTTTTCCTACACTCCATGAGACGACTGGTGTCATGTACTTGGCTATTTCTATTTGAGGCCTACTATTGCCAAACAAGGCACATATGGAATGAAACCATTATTGTTGTCCTTTTCATGCATAATAGTCTTCCCAGAATAACTGGTGCTAATGTCTTTATCCTTCCGGTTATGCCTCCCATATGCCACATGTCAAATAAGAAGCATCGTCCCGTGATCAAATATATTGGATAGGAAGATTTATGGTCATATTCAAGCTATCACATCTTAGAGTAGTTGTTGGAGGTCACCAAAGGTTTAGTTTGGGTGTTCGACGTAGGGATTTAGAGTTGAAGAAAATGAACGGGTTATTCTCAAGATTTTCTCTATGAATATATTGGGTGAATTGTTAAGGAAGATAAAGTATGTGTAGTCACATTAGGCCTTATGAAAACTTGAAGGAAATAGGCCAAACTGTGAGTATGATATTTCCCTATTATTGTCCCCTGTGTACCCGGTGTTTCATGTGCCTATGTCTAAGAAGGTAACTGGAAATCCTTTGTATATAGTTTCGGTGGAAGTTATTGAAGGTGAAGTTAATAGATAATTGGATTATGAGGAGCAACTATTTGCTATCCTTATTAGATAAGTCCGGATGTTAAGGTTGCCTCCGTCAAGTGCTATGGCCAAGTCTATGAGTCGAGTAGATCACCTCGTAGGACGAAAGTGTTGAAGAAAGGAAATATTCTCACTTGTTTGTAGAGCCAAATGGTTGTGGTACAAAAACGTACCTTCTATGCATTATGGTTTAAACGTGTACATTTCATGTCAAGATACCCCTTTTGTTAATGTAATGCCCTAATGTTGAGATCGGCATTATTGATATATACTGCGATGCGTCGTTGAGTAATGGATATATTATTAGGATTGATTTCTGGGATTCTCTGACAGGTGGATAGGCCCAGTTACAGGGGAAACTCTGTCGAAAATTTTAAGAATTGTAAAGATAGCCAAAACTTAAGGTCCATAAGTAAGTTGAAATTTTGGAAAGGATGTATAAGACCAAGGTAGTCATAAGTGCCTATGTATAACGGTTGGAGGTAAAATGATGGTAAATCTATTCTTAGAAGAGACTTGTAAAACATTCGAGGACGAATGTTCTTTAGTGGGGGAGAATGTAACACCCTGGAAAATTTCGAAGTACTTGAGCGCTAGTAAGAAAGTTGATGTGCGCTAATTATATTATTTTGTGTGCAGACAAGGACTATTATATGAATGAAATCAATTCATCATGATAATATATATATGAGGTGCATTAAGAATGGTTTATGGTCTAAGAAGAGTCCCACGGCTAAGTCAAGTTAAAATTTTTATAATGGGATAAAGCTTCAAGTTAGTTCGCACAAGACCTAATTTCGAACGATAATACATCCCTTGATATGAAGAGTTATATGGTGTATTAACTATAAAACGAAAGGTCTATGTGTCTAGTTTCCAACGCTTCCAACCGTTCATCATTTGGACACACCTACAAGAAGTTATGACCAAATTACCAAAGGCTGGATCTCCGATCAATTTCGCGACAGCAAAACTGTTCCGCGTACCGCATACGCATCGCAAAGTGGAGCAGAGACTGGCAAATTTTAAAAACAAAAATTTTGCTATCGCATAATTGACTATGCTGCAATTATGCTGCCCACAAAATGATTATGCTATAGCATAATTGCACCACATAGTTGACTTCTGGTGTCATTTTTGGAAATTTTCATATACGATCCAATTTTGATATAAGGCCTTAGGGGGTCATTTCTGAAGGTAAAATGTGATTTTTAGAGAGATGAGAGAGCTATCTTAGAGAGAGAAAGAGAAGACCTGGCTATTTTGTTCATCAATTCTTGCTCAAGGCTTGAGGATTTCACATGATCTTCATCCAATGGGTAAGATTCTACTCCCTAGCCCTAAATTTCGGGATTTTGATTAAAAGTAGGTCATGAGAAATATGATTCTTGGGTGTAAGAGTATTCTGCATACATATATGTACCGATAAGGTTTGTGGGGAGATTGTTGAGCTTAAATAAGTAAAGATTGAGTTGTGGAATGAAGGAGATCTTGTAGAAGAACCTTGTAGTTAAATTTTCAAACCTAGTGTTTGATAAAATGCTCAAATGAGCTGAGATCATGATTATCTTCCTAATAATGGTTCAATTTTGTTATGTCTCAAAATAGATTGGGATTGCTAGAATTTTTGGAACATTGTAGTAATTTAAGGAAAGCTCAAAGCAAGGTATGTTGGCTAAACTTTCTCTCTTAGAATTGAATTCCATGATGTTTCCATAAGTTCAAAGTGTGGTTGTCTCAAGTTCCTTATTCTATGTTCTGAGTTGTTCCCAATTAATTCGATTATCCCGAATAAGCAAAGTGTCAAGAATTGTGTAATCAAAACTTGTTCCGAATGTTCCTATCATATTACATCATCCTTCGGGAATGTGTTCAAGAATGATATGTGTATTAAAATATTATGGCTTTGAATCGTATTTCAAATGAAAGCTAGTATGTTAAATTGTGTGAGCAAATCTCAATAATCTTAAGACTCTTAATTGCTCATATGTGTACCTAAAGTCTTAATTGGAAATGTCTTATTGTTGATAACCTATAAAGATGGTTGGAAGTGAAATAAGTGAATTGGAGATATAACATGTGGCCAACGTGCCAATAGTGAAAGTTATACTTGTGGCCAATGGTGCCAATAAAATGAAATAAAAGCTTATGCTTTGTAAGTATGTTTTGACTCAACTATTCTAAATTTGACTTCGATAATATAATTGGCTAAAAGCTTATGAACTCAAGTGATGCCCATATGTGACTATTTTAGGTAATGCTAGGCTTTGTAAGTATTTTTCCAATGTGTTTTGCATTCTTACATATTCATGAGTGGAAATTGTGTATGTTTTTAACTTGTGCTTCGATTGCCAATCATTTTACTCCATTTATTGGAAAGAAATCTATTGTGTTTAAAGCCTTCATTACTAATGAACTTAAAGTTGTGATTTTCGGAATATTCTACTTGTTTATAATTATGATGATGATCTATAAAAGAGAAGAAATAAAAGTGTGGAATACGAAATACGGTCATTGCGCCATGAATAAAGAATCATATGTATAGCCAAGAGAGCCAATGAAATAATAATATTGTAAGTGGTTGAAAGTACGTATTAATTGATATGTGGTGTGAAAGGTTATGAGATATACGTATTTGTACTTTTGTTTCCAATGTGTTATGAAACCCTATGGACGGTCTATGAAACGCATAGGTATATTGTGCTATGAAATCCTGTGGACGGTCTATGAAACGTATAGGAATATTGTGTTATGAAATCCTATGGACGGTCTATGAAACACATAGGTATATTGTGTTATGAAATCCTGTGGACGATCTATGAAACACATTGGTATATTGTGATATGCGATCCTGTGGACGGTGTATGAAACGCATAGGTATATTGTGATATAAAATCCTGTGGACGGTCTATGAAACGTATAAGTATATTATGTTATGAAATCCTGTGTACGGTCTATGAAACACATAGGAATATTGTGTTATTAAATCGTGTGGACGGTCTATGAAATGCATAGGTATATTGGGTTATGAAATCCTGTGGACGATCGATGAAACGCATAGGAATACTATGTTATGAAATCCTGTGGATGGTCTATAAAACGCATAGGTATATTGTGATATGAAATCCTGTGGATGGTCTATGAAATGCATAGGTATATTGTGATATGAAATCCTGTGGACAGTCTATGAAACACATAGGAATATTGTGAGATGAAATCTTGTGGACAGTCTATGAAATGCATAGGTATATTGAGTTATGAAATCATGTGGACGGTCTATGAAACGCATAGGAATATTGTGTTATGAAATCCTATGCACGGTCTATGAAACACATAGGTATATTGTGTTAGGAAATCCTGTGGACGGCCTATGAAACGCATAGGTATATTGTGTTATGAAATCTTGTGAACGTTCTATGAAACACATAGGTGTATTGTGATATGAAATCCTATAGATGGTCAATGAAACGCATAGGTATATTGTGTTATGAAATCTTGTGGATGGCCTATGAAATGTGTAGGTGCATTGTGATATGAAATCTTGTGGACGGTCTATGAAACGAATAGGTATATTGTGTTATGAAATCTTATGGATGGTCTATGAAACACATAGGTGCATTGTGCATGAGAAGTACAGGTGTACGGCATGAATAAACAACATGGACGGTCTATGAAATGCAAAAGTGTATAATATGATATGTGAACACTAAGGACGGTCTAATGAGACAAATTATTAATACAGACAATAGGTGCCCCTTTCGTTGTCCTTGTTTGTACAGATTGTTTTACATACATTATGTTATGTGTTCCACGTATAGATCATACGGGCATTCTATTTTGAAAAAGGATTTCTAGCTATACATACTAGTGCTATTCGACAGTACTAACGTCCCTTTTGCTAGGGGCGCTGCATCTTTAATAGATGCACGTGGTTCTACAGTAGGTGTCATTGATCAGTACACTCTTTTCAGCTGAATTGGTGAGCCCCACTTCATTTTAGGGTCATGTATCTTTTGTTTCTCATGTACTTTGTGGTTGAGGTATAGCCGGGGCCTTGTTGCCGGCATTTCAATATTACTCTTCAGTTGTACTTAGAGGCTCCGTAGACAGGTTTGGGTGGTATCTGATATTGGGAATTAGATTAGAACTGTTCGTATTTGGCAACATGTTTTCATTAAAAATATAAACTCGTACTATTTGGAAATATTGAATGATGCCGTTAATGGAATGAAATGGGAGTTGTTAATACAATATTTTCAGTGTTTGATTAATGGCGTTCATCGCCTTTTTATTCATGGATGAGTTTGGGTAGAAAGAAAATCTAATAGGCTTATGCAGCCGGGTTTACTCGTTTGAGTGTCGGTCGCGTTCCCCGAGCTTGGGGCATGACAAAAGACCGCTATGCACCTTGACTTTTTGCTTTTCGTTCTTTCAACTGTAGCTGTTTAGCTATATTCGTCTCCTTTTCTTAGTCCCCATCAGGAAAGAAAGCTCTAGAGTTCAAGGCTTCCTTGATTGGTACTACTGGCTTGTCCATCTACTGGGTGGGACTACTCCGACATATTCGGTGCTACGCCCCTATTATCCCGTCCTCGAGACTGAACTAAGGCACATCCCTTCTTTGCTTAGGGTTTGGTTCGGGTTCAGCTTCTGCCGGTCAAAATAAAATACCAGGCCGGGGCTTTCTTTCCTGCGGTTTCCGATATTGCAATGGCAAGCAAACAGAAGGTTTCCCTCTTTCGGGTATAGGCTTTCCCGATTGATTGGAAAGATTTTAGACTGCCAGAGAAAAAAAAGCTATCTAACCCTGATATCCTTGGTACTGTCCCTGCTGAGAAAGATCCGGATTTCCCAGAGAGTGCTTTTCCGGTGCGGTGTAACCAACAACTCAAGGCTATCAAGGGAAGGAGTTGCAGGACCGGAGTTCTATCTCGGATCCACAGAATGACCAGTTTTTGTCTCGAAAACCGCTCTTAGGGCAGGTTCCACGTGGGATTGGATATCGAAGGTTCCTTCCGAGCATTTTGGATATGGAATCTGTATTGCCGGAAAGGTTCTCCCTGTCCCGGGCAACCTCTCTTCTTATAGGATTCATAGAGTGGAGTTTCCCTTTAAGGTTGGATTCCACAGATCTAATCGGCGGAAAGAAGCACTGGCTAATACTTTAATGGAGATGGGGCCTACAGGGCAATCAGATAGCAGATTCCCCTTTACTGTCTTCAATGTCTTGACTTTAGGAATGATTGACTGTAAGAGAAGGATAGAGACTTTCCTAAGAGGGTCTTATGTATTCTTAAAAGTCTTTATTGTTTTTTTACCGTCTTGCTTAGGAAAGACACATCTCCGTCCAGACAAGATCCTTAGATGATCCTTTCTGTACCGTATGTCCTGTCTTGAAGAACGTCTTCCCCGGTCCGAGACAGGTCAACAATCGTGGAAGGCCCAGGATGGTCGCTATAACGTCTTTTTCGGCACGGTAACAAGGTCCAACGATGAATCTAACATGGAAGACGGTTACTGTGCCTTAAACGACGCGATATAGGCTTTAAAGAGGGTTTTCATGAAGGATTGTGGGATAGCCTTCCACTCGGACTTGAGATCCTTCCCCTGGCTGGCAGGCTGTCTTAAATAAAAGGAATGCACATAAAGACAAGACAGCTTAAGCTTCACTGAAATAAGAAAAGCTTTTTTCTTTCTTTCATCCATACCTTCAGCTGGCCATCGTTCTCTGGCAAATTCTAAAGCTTTCGGATCTGCTGTGGATAATTCCAGTTCCAAATTGATGCCCTGTCGGGAACAGAAGGAGCGAATCTCTTTCTCTTTACTTACGCAATTTCGGAAGAGTCTAGTTGATAGGATTCACTCACAGGAAGAATTCAAGTGAAATTGTTTTTGAGTTCAAAGAAGACGCCTCCAACTACTTAGGGGAACCCACTCTTCTTCCTTGCGTTCGATTAGGGGCCCCCGCCCTCCATTCTCTCAAGTACCTCCCCGCTTCCTCTGCTTGCTTTCATGTAGTTTATTGCTTAGGTAAAAAAGTTTATTCCGGCTAGACTTTCTTCTTCTCTTAACTATATCCTAGTTAAGAGAAGAAGAAAGTCGTGCTTACTCTCACCTTCTTTCTTGTGTTGTAAGAGGGGCGAAAGGGAACCAGAGCAGCAAGCATCACAACTAGTGACATTCCCCGCCACAACAGTTCCACTTCAAGGTGAACGGACTCCCGCAGCACTATACATTTCCCTGAGGCGCCTAGCCTTTAGTTCATTTGCAAGAGAGAAGGCCTAGAAAGTCAGTCCACTAGCAGTTTCATTGGCCCTTTTGAACCCTAGCTTCTCCTTCGATCCAAAAGCCGTCAATCGCATGTGCGATGTGTCTAGAGTTTACCTTCGGATCAGACCTCAAAAACAGAAAGAGAAAAAAAAAAAGTGTCTTCGTGGCAACTATGTTATACCGTTCGTGCCCCTCACCAGAGAGCCACTGAACTCGCTTTCAAGAAGAGTCTTTCCTGCTTCCAATTCATAGACTTAAAAAAGGGGATTTGCCACATCGTTGAGTGATCTTTAAAAAGGAAGTCGGCCTTCACTATCTTCCAATCTTCAAAGGACAGTGGAATTAGGCTTTATCCGATGTAAGAGCTTCTTCTTTCGTCCTCTAGTCTTCTTTTAAAAGAAGGAGGAATGCCCCAACCACGATGTTGCGCGTAGAAATCCTCCCTCCATACCATGACCTCTCTATATATAGATAGAGGAGCCTTACAAGACTTAGACAGCTTCGAGAAGACTCCCTGCCTTAGGAGCTATTTCAAATGAGACAGGAATGAAAGCAAGGCCGAGAGGGGGAGAGAATGGAATACTAGGGGAGAATCCTAGGACTTCAAGAAAGTCAGGCGAATGGTGCCTATACCTGAAAGCACATAAGCTCGCATTCCAAGACTTTGAATGCAAACTAAATCGAAAGCTAATGGAAGGCTGGAGGACCTGGCCCACTAAACTAAAGGATAGGCGTATGGAGGAGTAGAGTTAGTTAAAGCTGCACGGGACCTATTGCCTCCACATCTCCTTAAGGTAGAGTAGAGCTTATTCATGAGGATGATTCGTAGTTCTCATAAGAAAAGAGATTACTTATGCAATTACCCTTTAAGACTCAATTACATCGAGCAATGTAATCGAACCAGGAAATTACATCGCACCTTTTCTAGGGGTAAAGACGATGCTCTCATTTGGGGATGTGCTGGGGGTAATAATTATTCTATATTGCTGGGGTAAATAGCCCTTTTCCCAACCCGAACTTGGTTTATCTGATGCTTGGCTGAAGCTTACTTGCAAGCACAGCATCTGTCTCTTAGTCCTCTTTGGANTTCTTGCTTAAGAAAGACACATCTCCATCCAGACAAAATCCGTAGATGATCCTTTCTGTACCGTATGTCCTGTCTTGAAGAACGCATTCCCCGGTCCGAGACAGGTCAACAATCGTGGAAGGCCCAGGATGGTCGCTATAACGTTTGTTTTGGCATGGTAACAAGGTCCAACGATGAATCTAACATTGAAGATGGTTATTGTGCCTTAAACGACACGATATAGGATTTAAAGAAGGTTTTCATGAAGGATTGTGGGATAGTCTTCCACTCGGACTTGAGATACTTCCCCTGGCAGGCAGGTTGTCGTAAATAAAAGGAATGCACATAAAGACAAGACATCTTAATCTTCACTGAAAGAAGAAAAGCTTTTTTCTTTCTTTCGGCCATACCTGCATCTGGCCATCATTCTCTAGTAAATTCTAAAGCTTTCAGATCTGCTGTGGATAATTCCAGTTCCAAATTGATGCCCTATCGGGAACAGAAGGAACGAATCTCTTTCTCTTTACTTACGCAATTTCGGAAGAGTCTAGTTGATAGGATTAACTCATAGGAAGAGTTAAAGTGAAATTGTTTTTGAGTTCAAAGAAGACGCCTCCAACTACTAAGGGGAACCCACTCTTCTTCCTTGCGTTCTATTAGGGGTCCTTGCCCTCCATTCTCTCAAGTACCTCTCCACTTCCTCTACTTGCTTTTATGTAGTTTATTGCTTCGGTAAAAAAGTTTATTCCGGCTAGACATTCTTATTCTATTAACTAGGATATAGTTAAGAGAAGAAGAAAGTCGTGCTTACTCTCACCTTCTTTCTTGTGTTGTAAAAGGGGCAATAGGGAACCAAAGCAGCAAGCATCACAACTAGTGACATTCCCCGCCACTGCAGTTCCACTTCTAGGTGAACGGACTCCCGTAGCACTATACATTTCCCTGAGGCGCATAGCCTTTAGTTCATTTGCAAGAGAGAAGGCCTAGAAAGTCGGCCCACTAGCAGTTTCATTGTCCCTTTTGAACCCTAGCTTCTCCTTCGATCCAAAAGCCGTAAATTGCATGTGCGATGTGTCTAGAGTTTACCTTAGGATCAGACCTCAAAATTAGAAAGAGAAAAAAAAGTGTCTTCATGGCAACTATGTTATACCATTCATGCCCCTTACTAGAGAGCCACTGAACTCGCTTTGAAGAAGAGTCTTTCCTGCTTCTAATTCATAGACTTAAAAAAGGGGATTTTCCACATCGTTGAGTGATCTTTAAGAAGGAAGTCGGCCTTCACTATCTTCCAATCTTCAAAGGATAATGGAATTAGGCTTTATCCGATGTAAGATCTTCTTCTTTCGTCCTTTAGTCTTTTTTTAAAAGGAGGAATGCCCCAACCACGATGTTGCATGTAAAAATCCTCCCTCTATACCATGACCTCTTTATATATAGATAGAAGAGCCTTACAAGACTTAGATAGCTTCTAGAAGACTCCCTGCCTTAGGAGCTATTTCTAAAGAGACAGGAATGAAAGCAAGGCCGAGAGGGGGAGAGAATTGAATACTAGGGGAGAATCCTAGGACTTCAAGAAAGTCAGGCGAATGGTGCCTATACCTGAAAGCACATAAGCCCGCATTCCAAGACTTTGAATGCAAACTAAATCAAAAGCTAATGGAAAGCTGGAGGATCTGTCCCACTAAACTAAAGGATAGGTGTATGGAGGAGTATAGTTAGTTAAAGCTGCACGGGACCTATTGCCTCAACATCTCCTTAAGGTAGAGTAGATCTTATTCATGAGGATGATTCGTTATTCTCATAAGAAAAGAGATTACTCATGCAATTACCCTTTAAGACTCAATTACATCGAGCAATGTAATTGAACCAAGAAATTACATCGCACCTTTTCTAGGGGTAAAGACGATGCTCTCATCTGGGGATGTGCTGGGGGGTAATAATTATTCTATATTGCTGGGGTAAATAGCTCTTTTCCCAACCCGAACTTGGTTTATCTGATGCTTGGCTGAAGCTTACTTGCAAGCACAACATCTTTCTCTTAGTCCTCTTTGGACAACTTTTAATCAAAGAAAAAAAACGTATATTCTATCAACCTTAGAGAGAATCTCTATTCTACACGGAAAAAGCGTATTCAACACAGACAGGCTCAGGGAAAACATCCTATACTTGGGATAAGTGAGCACAAGAGTTTGTAATGAATGCTTTTATTAGTACTTGAAATAAGCTCTGTTCCTCCTGGCCAATTCACCACTTCTCACTTACTTACTACTTACTCAAACAATACCGTCTTGAACAAGGAAAGCAGTCCCTTACCTTCTCTATTTCCTTCCCGTAATCGAACCCAGTAATAAGATTTGAACATGGATTTATTCCCATCGACTGGATCTTTCATAGAGACCAAGAACAAAGACCGAGAGTAATAGGGAATTTGGGATACAATGTATATATACTTTTCGTTACACGCATACAAAGAACTCGTTGAAACCTCGCTACTAGATTGAGGAAGAGGCAAGAAAGTTGAGCTATACCACATTCCTTCCTTCCCTGTGGTAGACTGCTTTTTCTTCGTTTTCCCATACTTCAGGAGGAAGAGATTGTCGGGTTCAACTTCCACTGGTGATGGCGATTCCTTCTTGAAAAATAGTATATTCAGTTGAATCTTCATATTCTAATAATAAGATCGAATCATATCCTATTCGAAAAGAGGATTTAATCATACCTGGCTTTCCTAACCTTACAACTGGCCCCGAGACTTTACTTTATCGAGCTGGAAATAGGAACTCCTTTTTGGAACTGCCTTTGATCTTAGGCTCACAGCTACTAGGTGCGTACCCTTGAACCTAACCCTCTTTTGGGGCACNTCCTCGCTACTAGATTGAGGAAGAGGCAAGAAAGTTGAGCTATACCACATTCCTTCCTTCCCTGTGGTAGACTGCTTTTTCTTCGTTTTCCCATACTTCAGGAGGAAGAGATTGTCGGGTTCAACTTCCACTGGTGATGGCGATTCCTTCTTGAAAAATAGTATATTCAGTTGAATCTTCATATTCTAATAATAAGATCAAATCATATCCTATTCGAAAAGAGGATTTAATCATACCTGGCTTTCCTAACCTTACAACTGGCCCCGAGACTTTACTTTATCGAGCTGGAAATAGGAACTCCTTTTTGGAACTGCCTTTGATCTTAGGCTCACAGCTACTAGGTGCGTACCCTTGAACCTAACCCTCTTTTGGGGCACAGGCATTGAAAGACGACTTTCGGAATAGGCTTTTTGGTACTAGCTTGAGGAAGAGAAGGAATTTACTATAACAATATAAGTAATGTTGATAAGTAATGGCTTGCGCTAAAGGAACTGAGAGATGCCACGATCATTAGTATTCCTTCTATCCCAAAGAGCGGGGAAGGCTAGAAGGAAGGGATTGAGCTTGAAGGCTTTCATGGATTGATGCCTAGACTAGATTCAAAACTAGACTTGGGTAAGGCCATGTATTCAGTGTCTGGTTCGATAGGACCCAGGAAGAAGAAGGTTTGACAAGTGAAGGTGAATTCCGCTATAAGACAAAGAGTGCCTCGAGAATAGGCTTTGAGCGAGAATCCGATTCAATTCAACTATTCTCCTATATTCAATACCCGACACTATTATATTTACTCTCTCAAATGAGCAGTTAAGACCAGTATCGACACAATAAAGGGGATTGTCACTTGAGGTTAAATTTCAGCTTCTGAATTTTGATTAATTGAATCTCCTGCCCCGGGTTTTATTTCGCGTTATTCTGTATATGAGCCTCTTCAAACCGGGCTTATTGCTATTGATTGATCCCCCATAGGACGTGGTCAGCGAGAATTAATTATTAGGGACAGACAGACCGGTAAAACAGCAATGGCCACTGATAGGATTCTCAATCAACAAGATCAAAATGTAATATGTGTTTATGTATCTATTGGGCAAAAAGCATCTTATGTGGCCCATGTAGTTACTACTTTACAGGAAAGGGGGAGTGATGGAATAGACTATTGTGGTAGCCGAAAGGGCAGATTCCATTGCCACATTACAATACCTTGCTCCTTATATAGGAGCAGATCTGTCTGAATATTTTATGTATTGTGAACGACACACTTTAATCATTTATTATGATCCCTCCAAACAAGCACAAGCTTATCACCAAATCTCTATTGTATGACGAAGACCGCCCAGTCGTGAAGCTTATCCAGGAGATTGTTTTTATTTGCATTCACGCCTTCTGGAAAGACATACCTTCCTTATTATAAGAATAACTTCCTTCATTCAGGTATGAGGCAGGGAATACAAAGGTCGAGTAGTCTTCGTTGGTTTGAGAAGGTGCACGACGAATCCGAGTGATCGAAGGTTCAAGTACTGAGCGAATATTCAAACGTCTATTCATGTGAGAACTTCTTGCCCCTTTGGTTGACATCACCTTAGCCTTAGTCAGTAACGGAGGGGGGTGACTATTAGATAGGGACTCCGGAAGTTCATGGGAATAAGTTAGTGGAAAATATCATCTTTCCGGGGTTGGATTCACCGTAGTGGATGATAGGCAAGAGAAGATAGAGGAGTGGACCTCACAAGTATAAGATTCATTCAATAGCCAAGCAAGAGAGCATGCACCACTCCGAAGTACTAATAACTAAGTTGAAAAGAGAGCGGGGCAGGCCATAGACAAAAGTGAACTATAGACTACTTACCAACGACCATAGGCAATGGACAAAAGACCAGCAGAAGGGCATTAGTCCCCGAGGAAGCTAGTGCACGTAGATCAAAGCTTAGTGGAGAGACCATACATAGGAAAGCTACACGGACAATTTATCAATAAGGGTCGATGGCACGTTCGATTATGGAGAAGTCAATAATCAAAGATTATGCGGAGGGTCTAGCAGTCACAAATAACCCAAGAAGAAGGGTCAAACCTATTTGAATTTGTTATTGGAAAATGAGGAGGAAGACCTCTGTCATGGAGAGGCAATCCTCAAATACGTACTTTGACCTGACGTCTTACCCGTTCTATAAGAGAACAGTTCAACTAGTTAGGCGGTGTGGCGCATTATTCACTGCGCTTTATTTAAAGCAGCGTGCGTCATCCGGTGTGATAAAAAAGAACTATACCCTATTGACAGTGTCCCTGTCCCTTAATCATCAGGCAACCCTCAGATGCCTCCCTCCAGATATTAATGAGGTGAGCGAGAAGGATAGAGCCCAACTTATTATATACGAATATAGATATTTCTTGTCAATCTAATCATGATATAGTTCCAACATGCCTATTCTTTGACTCTCCTATAATGTATAGTATATTATTTCCATCTTCCTACTAGGATAGATATTCTAACAACAAACTACCTAGTTTAGCTAGTTGGAAGCTCCGCATCGTGAACTGCATCGGAAAGGGCATCAAATCTCTCCTTTATGGGCTATTTCCTTCATATCTGACCTATAGGAGTTAGCCCTCCCAAGAGGACAAAGAGGTGGATAATATGATCTTGAAATAGGTCATCCCGGCTATCCTGATCTTTTATCTGTTCATTTCATCAGGTATCTAAATCATACGATTCTGAGGATTCTGCTTTTCACATTCATTGTACATGACCAAAACGAGGCCTTTCCTCGCTAGTTGGAATAAAAACCTCAACAACAACCTTCATTGAACCCCTTCTTCCTATCCTTGATACCTATGAAACGAGTCCCTTTTTCATTCACTAAAGAAGACGCAACTGATTATACATTTGATGGCCAGTTCTATGAAGAAAAATCTCGAGTTGTAGGCATCGCTGGGAAAAAAGCCAATTGATTTGGTTTTCTCGAAATCAACGAGTGAACTTGAAATCATAGATCTATTTGCGATCCACTCGACTCAGACCAGAATCCTATATCTTACCCACCTAGTGTCGTTCTGATTGAATTTCAAAGATCTTGGTCACTCTCAAAGCGCATTTTGTGAAGTGTTCTCCTTCCCCTATTGTAACACCCTGGAAATTTTTGAAGTATTTCAGTGTAAAGCCTTGTAAGTTTTGCAAATGAGTTCACGGTTTTATGGTGCTGGAGTAGGCTTACATGTTTGAGGATGGTATAAGATCTTCATGGTGAGCTTGCTTGCCGCGGTTCGGACTTTTTGGGTTGAACAATGCACCAAAAAGTAAAGGAAAATTTGGCGGAAAAGCGCATTTATGCTACCGCATAATCACTCTGTGGACCGCATAATGGCCACAGAGTGAAGTAGTAAGTTTGGCCGACTTGGGGTCAGTTTTGCGGTTGATTATGCCACCGCATAATTGATAAGCGGACCGCATATCGATCGTATAAACCCTCTCGGGTTTTTTGTGGAGGGGGTTCTGTGTTGCATTATGCGACCGCAGAACGAGTATGCGGACCGTATACTGGTCGCATACCTGGGCCATAAGTTCAGGCCCCTGAGGGAAATTTCTACGGTCACTCTGCGGACCGTATAACTGTTATGCGGTCGCATATGCGACCGCAGACCTGTGTCGGGACACCATTTTTCTTAATTTAAAATCCGACCCCCATTCCGTTAAAACACCCCTTTAGTGCATTTT
>AWOL01S0005951.1:4987-27950 GCA_000715115.1 Nicotiana otophora
AATTTAAACACCCTGGTCTCACTCCAAAAGTACATGTTATAACATTCCCAATTTGTCGACTTTCGACGAAACATTATTTGTTTTCAATTCCTTTAGCTTCTGAAACTTCCAACCATCTTTGTACTTGTTGTTCATGATCTTCAATATTTGTAACCTCCGAGGTAATATGATTAACTTACTTTGCAAACTTTTCAAATATGATTTCATTTTTGAGCTTACATCAATTGACTTATGACGACTCGTACGTACGAAAACATGGGTTGTAACAGTTCGAGAATGACTCGAGTAAGGAAATTTCTGGATACGGGTAAATATTGCACTTTATGAGTATCTGAAAATCGTGGGATGAGTGAGTTGTTATTTTTGAATGATGTAGTGCGCACGAAGTATGAATTTGATAGGTGGTATTAAAGTAGAGTTACTTATTTGAGTGTTGTTGTGCTAATGGGGCACGTGTCTTTTGGCCCATTTGGGCTGTGTAATGTAGATTTGAACAAAGGGGGGTGAATCTCGAGAAAGTTCTAATGGATTTGAGATTAATATGTAATAATTGAGAATTTTTGGCGGATTTGTTTTTGGCTAAAATCTGAGATTTAAGCTGGATGGTGTCGAGACTTATGGCATTTTTGTATATCATTATGGATTTTATATTTCGGTATCAGGAAGGTGAATGAAACGACCTTAGACTCAAATAAGGTATTTTCAAAGTGGGTGTTTCGGTTATGGTATTTATAGGGGTAATTATGATGTGGTGAGACTCTACAGATGTTTTGGTGGCAATATTCTTGTGTTTTGGTGACCTACGTGATTTAGTTGAGTTAGAGGAATTTAGTTCTAATAGCTTGGTTATGTGCAGATAGACTTCAAAGTGTTCTTGATGGTTTCTACCATGGTTTGAACCGAATAATTTCTACTGGTGTGGGAAACGTGTTGTGTATTGTGATTTTCTCCTAGAAGGAAGCAAGAGGAAGGTTTCTAACTAACCGGGTATGTAATTTGCTGGTGACTCAGAGTTGATAATGGAATTCTTGTGCTTGTCACATGATGGCACAATAGATGTGGTGTGTTGTGCGGGATTAGGATTTACATGTACTATGTGACATGTCACGACCCGAAATTTCCACCTTCAAGACCGTGATGGCGCCTAACATTTCACTTGCTAGGCAAGCCAATGTTAGAATAATATTAGCCATTTTAAAATAATTTGAAATTAATTAATAATAAAGAAACAAATGCAGAAGTAAAGTCTGAAATGTAGTGAATAATCCACAATAATAGCAATGTCTAAATACCATCCCAGAACTAAAGTCACAAGTGTATGAGCTTCTAGAATAATACAAATAAAGGTCTGAATAAAATTCAAGTTGTTTGAAAAATAATACATAGCTGAGACAAGATAGAAGGGGACTTCAGAATTGCGAACGTTGTGCAGTTAATACCTCAAGTCTCCATTGGTAGCTCTATCCGGGCAAATCTACTATACGCTACTGGGACCAACTCCTGAATCTGCCCAAGAAGTACAGAGTGCAGTATCAGAACAACAGACCCTATGTACTGGTAAGTATCGAGCCTAACCTCGATGAAGTAGTGACAAGGCTATGACAAGACACGTACATAAACAACCTGTACAAATATATATAAATACGAAGTAATAATGATACAATAAATAACAATTAATAAATTGGGCTGGAACATATGAAGGGGAAGGATATAATAATTTTAACAGGAGAAGTGTCACTTAGCAGCCAATTAATGTATCAACAATAAAATGAGCAATTGATAATATAAAAATGGCACGGCACCACTCTTCGTGCTTTTACTCTCATTTGACACGTCATCACCCTTCGTGCTTTTACACTAACAATTTGCACGACAACACCCTTCGTGCTTTTACACTCATAAATGGCACGGCAACACCCTTCGTGCTTTTACACTCACAATTGGCACGGCAACACCCTTCGGGCTTTTACACCCTTCCTTACCATGAAAATAGTAATATAAATTTGGATGAGTATTTAAGTGCGGGGATATACACTTATCAATCAATTCAATACTAAAATAACGGCTTCACCTTTCAAAATATTCATCAATAATTAAATGAATAATCATTTCACGAATAAGATCAAATGAGCATGTGACAATTATTACAGGAATTCAAAAATTAATATTTGACAAGGAATATGAGTGAAATAATTAATATAATAATTAATTCTTGTTTTAAAGTGATTTATGATTTTTTAAGTAATTATGCAAACAATTAATTCGATGACGTATAGACACTATCACCTTTCCTATAGGTCATACACATGCATCTCACATAAAAAATAATTTAACGGTTCTATTCACTCAAGTCAAGGTTAACCACGACACTTACCTCGCTTGCAACAAATTCAGGAATCCAATAAACCTTTCCCTCGCGCATTCGTATCTGAAATCCTCAAATCTAGTCATAAACAATTCAATATACTCAATACAAATCGTAGGAATTAATTCCATATGAATTTGCTAATTTTTCGGATTAAAATCCAAAATTCATATCAGTAGTGGGGCCCACATCTCAAATCTCAAAAAAACTTACGAAATTCGAACACCCGTTCCGAGACGAGTCCAACCATATAAAAATTACCAAATTCTGATGTCAAATGGACCTTCAAATCTTAATTTTTTATTTTTGGAAAGTTTTACAAAAATTACAATTTCTTGTATCTAAATCTGAAATAAGTGATGCATATAGACATGGATTTATGAAATATAAACACTTTTGGTTATAGAACACTTACACACTTCAAAGTCATGAAACTCCCCTTTGAAATCGCCCAAATCCGAGACTTAAAACTCAAAAATGAGTAAAAATGGCGACTTCCAAATTTATGGGCTCTGCCCAGTCATTTTCGCATCTGTGGATAAAAGTTCGGCATTTGCGGACTCGCATTTGCGAGACAATGCTCGCATTTGCGATGCCAGGCTGCCAGGTGAAGTTTCGCATCTGCAGACATTCCTGTCGCACCTGCGACATCCGCTTTTGCATATATTGGTCGCACCTGCGAAGACCCCAGGCCAGCCCAGTCCCGCATCTGCACAATTCCGCCGCACCTATGGCATCGCACCTGCGGCCAAGACCCTCGCAGGTGCGATTACATCAGAGGCGGCAAATTTTTAGAATCTGCTTAAGTTCACAATTTGATCCGATTTCGATTCGAATCACACTCGGGGTATTTGGGGCTCCATCCGAAAATACCAACAAGTCTCATAACATAATACGAACTTACTCGGCGTCTCATATCACATCAAACAATACTGAAATTACAATTCACACCTCGATTCGAACTTTTGAGCTTTAAACTTTTCAATTTGAAAATCTCGTGCCAAAACATATTAAATGAATCCGGAATGACTTCAAATTTGGCACAAAAGTCATAAATGACATAACGGAGCTATTCCCATTTCCAGAATCGAATCCCGGCTCCGATATCAAAAAGTCAACTCCGTGGTCAAACTTGGAAATCTTAAGCCTTTAAATTACTAGTTACCGTTAAATGGTCATAACTTGAGCTAGGGACTTCCAAATGAAATTTTAGGCATACGCTCAAGTCCCAAATCACGATACGGACCTACTGGAACTGTTAAAACACTGGTTCGGGTCTGTTTGCTCAAAATGTTGACCACAGTCAACTCAGTTGAGTTTTAAGGTTCTATTTCACATTTTAATCTAATTTTCACATAAAAACTTTTCGAAAAATTGTACGAACTGCGCACGCAAGTCGAGAGGTGATAAATAGTGCTTTTTGAGGTCTTAGAACACATAATTAATTATTAAATTTAATAATGACCTTTTGGGTCATCACATTCTCCACCTCTAAAACAAACGTTCGTCCTCGAACGGAGTTAGAAAACGTACCTGAGCTGGTGAAAAGGTGTTGATATTTACTCCGCATGTCCGACTCAGACTCCCAGGTAGATGCTTCAACCGGCTGACCTCTCCATTAAACCCGAACTGAAGGATAACTCTTAGACCTCAACTGTCGGACCTGTCGGACCTGCCGAGCTAGAATAGCTACCGGCACCTTCTCATAAGTCAAATCCTTGTCCAATTGGACTGAGTTGAAATCTAATACATGGGACGGATCACCATGATATTTGCAAAGCATAGACACATGGAATACCGAATGAACTGCTGATAAACTAGGTGGTAGTGTAAGCCTGTAGGCTACTTTACCCACCTTTTCAAGAATTTTGAAGGGTCCAATATACCTAGGGCTCAACTTGCCCTTCTTTTCGAACCTCATTACACCTTTCATAGGTGAATCCCGGAGCAATATTCGTTCTCCAACCATGAATGCAATATCACGAACTTTACGGTCAGCATAACTCTTCTGCCTAGACTGAGCTGTACAAAGTTGATCCTAAATAACCTTGACCTTATCCAAGGCATTCTGTACCAAATCGGTACCCAACAACCAAGCCTCTCCCGGTTCAAACCAGCCAACTGGCGAATGACATCACCTTCCGTATAATGCTTCATATGGAGCCATCTGAATGCTCGACTGGTAGCTATTATTTATAAGCAAACTCTGCAAGTGTCAAGAATTGATCCCAAGAACCTCCAAAGTCTATAACACAGGTGTGAAGCATATCTTCCAATATCTGAATAGTGCGCTCCGACTGTCCATCTGTCTGTGGATGAAATGTTGTACTCAACTCAACTTGTATGCCTAGCTCACGCTGTACAGCCCTCCAAAAGTGTGAGGTAAACTACGTACCTCAATCTGAAATAATAGACACGGGCACATCGTGAAGGTGGATAATCTCACGAAGGTAAATTCCAGCTAACCGCTATGAAGAATAGGTAACTGCCACTTGAATGAAATGTGCTGACTTGGTCAACCTGTCCATAATGACCCAAACTGCGTCAAATTTTCTCTATGTTCGTGGAAGCCCAACAACAAAGTCCATAGTGATACGCTCCCACTTCTACTCAGGAATTTCTAACTTCTGAAAAAAACCACCAGGTCTCTGATACTCGTACTTAACTTGCTGACAATTTAGACACTGAGCTACATATGCGACTATATCCTTCTTCATTCTCCTCCACCAATAATGTTTCCCCAAATCTTGATACATTTTTGCGGCACCTAGAAGAATAGAATATCTAGAACTGTGGGCCTCTTCCAGAATTATTTCAAGAAGCCCATCCACATTAGGCACACAAATACGACCTTGCATTCGCAGAACTCCATCTTCCCCTACAACAACCTATTTGGCATCGCCGTGTCGCACCGTGTCCTTAAGGACAAGTAAATATGGATCATCATACTGCCGCTCTCCGATGCACTCATATAAAGAAGACCGAGCAACTGTACAAGCTAGAACCCGACTGGGTTCCAAAACATCTAGCCTCACAAACTGATTAGCCAAAGTCTGAACATCTACAGCTAACGGTCTCTCACCAACCGGAAGATATGTAAGACTTCCCATACTCATAGCCTTTCTACTCACAGCATCAACCACCATATTGGCCTTTCTGGGGTGATACAAAATAGTGATTTCATAATCTTTCAACAACTCCAACCATCTTCTCTGCCTCAAATTGAGATCTTTTTGCCTAAACAGATATTGCAGGCTACAATGATCGGTAAAAACCTCACACGAGACACCATAAATGTAATGTCTCCAAATCTTAAAGTGTGGACAATGGCTGCCAATTCTATGTCATGAACATGATAATTCTTTTCATGAACTTTCAACTGCCGCGACGCATATGCAATCACCCTGCCATGTTGCATCAATACTGCACAAAGCCCAACACGAGATGCATCACAATACACAGTATACGATCCTGAGCCTGTGGGTAATACCAACACTGGCGTCATAGTCAAAGCAGTCTTGAGCTTCTGAAAACTCAACTCACACCCGTCTGACCATTCGAATGGAACGCCTTTTTGGGTCAGACTAGTCAATGGGCTTGCTATAGATGAAAACCCTTCCACGAATCGACGATAATAACCTGCCAAACCCAGGAAACTCTGTATCTCTATAACTGAAGTAGGTCTAGGCCAATTCTGAACATTCTCAATCTTCTTAGGATCCACCTTTATGCCTTCTGCCGATACAACATGCCCCAAAAAGGCAGCTGAGTCTAACCAAAATTCACATTTTGAAAATTTGGCATATAACTGATTATTTTTCACAGTCTGAAGCACACTCCGAAGATGTTGCTCATGCTCCTCTAGAACGCATGAGTAAATCAAGATATCATCAATGAATACAACTACAAAAGAATCCAAATAGGGCTTGAACATCTGATTCATCAATTCCATAAATGCTGCTGGGGCATTTATCAACCCAAATGACATCACTAGAAATTCATAATGCCCATACCGAGTCCAAAAAGCTGTCTTAGGGACATCATATGCCCTAATCTTCAATTGATGGTAACCAAACCTCAAGTCGATCTTTGAAAATACCTTGGCACCTTGAAGCTGATCTAATAAGTCATCAATTCTTGGCAGTGGATACTTGTTCTTGATAGCAGCCTTGTTCAACTACCGATAATCTATATACATTCGCATTGAACCATCTTTATTATTAAAAATAATACTGGTGCACCCCAGAGCGAGACACTAGTTCTAATGAATCCCTGATCAAGTAAATATTATAACTGCTCCTTCAATTCTTTCAACTCTGGCGGGGCCATACAGTATGGTGGTATGGAAACGGGCTGAGTACCCGGAGCTAAATCAATACAGAAGTCAATATATTTGTCGGGTGGCATTCCCGGCAAATCTGCAGGAAATACTTCTGGAAATTTACGAACAACTAGTACTGAGTCCATAGGAGGAACATCCGCACTGGAATCGTGAATATAAGCCAGATAGGCTAGACACCCTTTCTCGACCATACGTCAAGCCTTCATATAAAAAATAACCCTGTTGGTAGAATGACCAAGAGTTCCTTTCCACTCTAATCGAGGTAACCCCAGCATGACTAGGGTCATTGTCTTGGCATGAAAATCTAATATAGCATGATAAGGTGACAGCCAATCGATAACCAAGATGACATCAAAATCTACCATATCAAGAAGTAGAAGATCCACACTAGTCTCAAGACTACCAATAGACATGATCTACTACAATAGAGTCTCCCACCGGTGTAGATACACACACAGAAGCACTCAGAGAATCACAAGGCACAACAAAATATGAAGCAAAATAGGAGGACACATAGGAATAAATAGATCCTAGATCAAATAGAACTGAAGCATCTCTATGGAAAACTGGAATAATACCTGTGATCACAGCATCAGATGACTCAGCCTTAAGCCTAGCTGGAAAAGCATAAAATCGGGGTTGGGCCCCACCACACTAAACTGCGTCCCTGGGACGGTCTCTAACTGGCTGGCCTCCACCTCTAACGGCTTGACCTCCACCTCTAACGGCCTGACCTCCACCTCTAACGGTCTGACCTCCACCTCTAGATGCCTGATCCCTACCTCTAGCTGGCTGAGCAGGCGGTGGAACAACCGGTGCTGGAACCATAACATGTGAACCCTGCTATTGCATGCTGCCCTGATACATGGGGCAGAATCTAGCAATGTGCCTCGGATCACCACAAGTATAACAGGACCTCGGCTGTTGTGACTGCTCACCCGAATGGGCCGAACAACCGCTATAGTGACTCTGGAGTGGTGGTGCACTAATAGGAGCTGAATGTGCACGAAATGGTGGCTGCCCAAAGTAAGGCATAATATGACCGTGACTCCTTGGAGCACCGGAAAATGCCTGAAGTACTGAATGAAACAGTCTAGGAGGATGACCCTTACCAAAATTACAGCTGCCTCCAAACGAGGCACCACTAAAACCACCAAACTGATGAGGCCTCTTATCAAACCTCTGCCCTCTCACCTGTGCAAGAACTATCTCGATCCTCCTCGCGCCATTAGCAGTCGCCTGAAAGGAAATCTCACTTCCGGCCTCCTTGGCCATCTGAATCCTGATAGGGTGAGTGAGTCCCTCAATAAACCTCCTCACTCTCTCTCCCTCAGTAGGTAATAAAAGGAGAGCATGACGGGCTAAATCTACAAAATGGGATTCATACTGAGTAACAGTCATACTGCCCTGCTGTAGACGTTCAAATTGCCTGTGGTAAGCCTCTCTCAATGTGATAAGGAGAAACTTCTCTAGAAATATCCATGAGAACTATTCCCAGATCAATGCAGGCAATCCAACTGGTCTAGTCAATGTATAATCTCTCCACCACCTCTTGGCGGAACATGTCATCTAGAATACAGCAAAATCGACCCCATTGGTCTCAACTATACCTATGTTCCGCAGTACCTCATGGCAGCGGTCAAGATAATCTTGTGGGTCCTCAGAAGGTGTACCTCTGAAGTGAACTGGAAAGAGCTTAGTAAACTTATCCAGTCTCAATAAGGCCTTAGAAGACATGGCAGGCCTATCACCGGCCTGTGCCGCAATAACTGATTGAATTACCTAACTAGCGGGACTGGTGGAGCCTGATTCTGGGGAGCCATTTGCTCCAGAGCGGGGGTAGTGGGAGTTTGTGCTCCTCCCCTAGCCTGTAAGACGGCTGGTGCCACTCAAAATGTACTATGCTGGGCCACGCCCTCCATAAGACTTACCAAACGGACTAGAGCATCCTAAAGCACTGGAGTAGCTATAGATCCTTCCGGGACCTGAACTGGTCCAAGTGGTACAGTCTGAACTGGAACCTTCTCCTGAAGATCCACCTGAGGTTCTATAACAGGTGCTGCTATTCGAGCTCTAGACTGAGCTCTACCTCTGCTTCTGTCTCGGCCTCTAGCACGACCTCGGCCTCGACCTATACCCCTAGCCATAGTTTCCACCGGTGGCTCTGGTCCCTGTCTATTGGTAGATGTATTACGTGTTCTCACCATCTGCGAGAGAATAAGAATAGAATTGTTCAATAAATGATGATAGAATAATATCGCACGACAGGTTAAGAAAGAACTGATGTTATTCCTAAACTTCATAGCCTGTGAGAAATAAGTACAGACGTCTCCGTACCGATCCTTCAGACTCTACTAAGCATGCTCGTGACTCGTGAGACCTATGTCACCTAGTGCTCTGATACCAACTGTCACGAGCCGAAATTTCCACCTTCAGGACTGTGATGGCGCCTAGTATTTCACTTACTAGGCAAGCCAACGTTCCAATAATATTAGCCATTTTAAAACAATTTTAAATTAATTAATAACAAAGAAACAAATGCGGAAGTAAAGTCTGAAATGTAGTGAATAATGCATAATAATACCGATATATAAATACCACCCTAGAACTAGAGTCACAGGTGCACGAGTTTCTAGAATAATACAAATAAAGGTCTGAATAAAATTCAAGCTGTTTGAAATATAATACACAGCTGAGACAAGATAGAAGGGGACTTCAGAACTGTGAACGTTGTGTAGTTAATACCTCAAGACTCCACTGGTAGCTATATCTGGGAAAAGCTACTATGCGCCACTGGGACCAACTCCTAAATTTGCACAAGAAGTGCAGAGTGCAGTATCAGTACAACCGACCCCATGTACTAGTAAGTATCGAGCCTAACCTCGACGAAGTAGTGACGAGGCTATGACAAGACACGTACATAAGCAACCTGTACAAATATATATAAATACGAAGTAATAATAATACAATAAATAACAATTTATAAATTGAGCGGGAACATGTGAGGGGGAAAGATATAATAATTTTAACAAGAGAAGTGTCACTTAGTAGCCAATTAGTGTATCAACAATAAAATGAGCAATTGATAATATAAAACTGGCATGGCACCACCCTTCGTGCTTTTACTCTTATTTGACACGGCATCACCCTTCGTGCTTTTACACTAACAATTGGCACGGCAACACCCTTCGTGCTTTTACACTCATAAATGGCACGGTAACACCCTTCGTGCTTTTACACTCACAATTGGCACGGCAACACCCTTCGTGCTTTTACACCCTTCCTTACCATGAAAATACAACAAGAACAACAACAACCCAGTATAATCCCACTAGTAGGGTCTGGGGAGATTAGTGTGTACGCAGACCTTACCCCTACCCTAGGGTAGAGAGGCTATTTCCAATAGACCCTCAGCTCTCTCCCTCCAAGAACTCCCGACCTTGCTCTTGGGGTGACTCGAACTCACAACCTCTTGGTTAGAAGTGGAGGGTGCTCACCACTAGAGCAACCCACTCTTGTCAAATAATAATATAAATTTGGAATAGTATTTAAGTGCGGGGATATACACTTATCAATCAATTCAATACCAAAATACCGAATTCACCTTCCAAAATATTCATCAATAATTAAATGAATAATGATTTCACGAATAAGATGAAATGAGCATGTGACAATTATTGCAAGAATTCAAGAATTAATATTTGACAGGGAATATTAGTGAAACAATTAATATAATAATTAATTCATGGTTTAAAATGATTTATGAGTTTTTAAGTAATTATGCAAACAATTAATTTGACGATGTATAGACACTCGTCACCTTTCCTATACGTCATACACATTCATCTCACATAATAAATAATTTAAGGGCTCTATTCGCTCAAGTCAAGGTTAACCACGACACTTACCTCGCTTGCAACCAAATTCAAGAATCCAATAAAACTTTGCCTCGTGAATTTGTGTCCGAAATCCTCAAACCTAGTCATAAACAATTCAATATACTCAATACAAATCGTAGGAATTAATTCCATATAAATTTGCTAATTTTCCGGATTAAAATCCGAAATTCATCTCAAAACTCCACAGTGGGGAACACGTCTAGAATCTCATAAAGAAATACCAAATATGAACACCCGTTCCGAGACGAGTCCAACAATACAAAAATTACCAAATTCCGATGTCAAATGGGCATTCAAATCTTAATTTTTCATTTTTGGAAAGTTTTACAAAAAACTTCAATTTATTGCATCTAAATCCAAAATAAGTGATGAATATACACATGGATTTATGAAATATAAACACTTTTGGTTATAGAACACTTACACACTTCAAAGTCGTGAAAATACTCTTTGAAATCGCCTAAATCAGAGACTTAAAACTCAAAAATGAGTAAAAATGGTGACTTCCAAATTTATGGGCTCTGCCCAGTCATTTTCGCATCTGCGGATAAAATTTCCGCATTTGCGGACTCACATTTGCGATACAAGGCTCGCATTTGCGATGTCGGGTTGCCAGGTGAAGTTTCGCATCTGCGGACATTCCTGTCGCGCCTGCGACATCCGTTTTTGCGCAAATGGGCCGCACCTGCGAAAACCCCAGGCCAGCCCAGTCCTGCATCTGCGCAATTCCGCCGCACCTGTGGCGTCGCACCTGCGGCAAAGACCCTCGCACGTGCTTAAGTTCACAATTTGATCCGATTGCGATCCGAATCACACTCGGGGTACTCGAGACCCCGTCCGAATATACCAACAAGTCCCGTAACATAATACGGAATTACTCGGGGTCTCATATCATGTCAAACAATGCTGAAATTACAATTCACACTTTGATTCGGACTTTTGAGTTTTAAACTTTTCAACTTGCAAATCTCGTGCCAAAACATATTTAATGAATCCGGAATACTTCAAATTTGGCACACAAGTCCTAAATGACATAACGGAGCTATTCCCATTTCCAGAATCGGATCCCGGCTCCGATATCAAAAAGTCAACTCCATGGTCAAACTTGAAAATCTTAAGCCTTTAAATTACTAGTTTCTGTTAAATGGTCGTAACTTGAGCTAGGGCACTCCAAATCAAATTCCAGGCATACGGCTAAGTCCCAAATCACGATACGGACCTACCAAAACTATCAAAACACTGATCCAAGTCTGTTTGCTCAAACTATTGACCAAAGTAAACTCAACTGAGTTTTAAGGCTCTATTTCACATTTTAATCCATTTTTCACATAAAAACTTTCCGGAAAATTATATGGACTATGCACACAAGTCAAGGAGTGATAAATTGTACTTTTTGAGGTCTTAGAACACATAATTAATTATTAAATTTAAAGATGTCCTTTTGGGTCATCACATGACAGTTCAATCTTGAAGAGAAGGTTACGAATATTGGACATCATGGTCAGTTTCAGATATTTCAATAAATGTTATAACTGCTCAGTAATTCCTGAGAAGGTTGCGTATTTCAGATGTTCATTGGTATTGCAGTACTCACATGGTTGATAGACTGCTGATATTCAAATTATTGCTATGTGACATGAAAGAATTATGAAAGTATTCCTCATGGGATTATCGTGAATGGAAGATGTGTTAGTCATTTTAGTGCTGGAGTTGGGATCAGTTACGGTGATTCATGTGTTCGATGAATTTGGAGACTGGGAGTTGTCAGAAGTATATTATTTTGGGTTGTGGCCTATTTGAGGTGAGTATTTTAGTTTAACTTAGTGGAGGCACTAGTTGCGTTAAATATTTGTGATAGCTACGCACGGGCATTGGGGCAGGTATTTATACTCAAAAGAATGCTTAGGCTATGATATGCCTAGAGTTGACTGTTAAGTGTAAAGTTATAACGTTTCTCATATTCTTACCTTTGTTGAGTAATATCTGGCTACACTTGAGGTTATAAAGAGGCTAATTCCCTGAATAAACGGGATAGTTACTATTTCTGCGTTAAATTGCCGATTTGAAGTGTGATAGCAGAATTTGCACATCCTTACACTATGACGTATTATTTATACCAGTGCAGGAGCATGAGAATCTTATTTCATTATCATATACAAGTGTACTTGTTTAATTTCTCCTGTATGATATGCTGGGACTGGAGGCATGTGACCATGCCAGACGATTCATATTATTGGCATGTGAGTTGTCCGTGTCGTGTGTGTGAATTTTATTTCTATGATAATTTATCTGATTCATTAATTTTCTTCATCTACAATTGTGCACATGCACCTACGGTTATCCTCTTCATGAAATTTGAGGAGTTGGTTGTAACATCGTGGTTGTGGTGGTGCTTGTTAAACTTGCAATATTGTTCTCTTCCTTGAGACATCTCCCATATTTGGGTACACGGATTGCGCAGTGGTGGCTGGAGTTATATTAATGTGGCATGTCTGTGGGATAGTTGTGTTTAATAATATAAGGTCACTGGACCTAGAATGGGTACTATCAAGTTTGATTATGGTATATTCGGGAGTATAATATTGAAAGTCGGCTTAGGAAGTGATTATTGTTATAGTTGGGGCGCGAGAGCTCTATGACTTGTTGATCTGATAAGGGGTCATGAGATTTCTGCAAGTTTCTTTCATTATCAGTAGTGCACGAAGGTTTTGGAATGAGGTTTTGTTTGATATGGGGTTTAATATCAGTACTGGGTTGGTTTTGAGTAGTTACGGTGATCGAGAATAGTGCTGCAAGTATGAGAGTTGTGTAGTGTGTTATGTGATTATATCTGGGTTTATGGTTATGGCTTGATACAGCTTGTTCAAACATATACAATGTGTACATGTGAGACTCGGGTCTGGTAAGAAATCCTATATTTTGGAAATTAGGTTCTAAGTTTACAGACTAAGGTTAACGTAATGATCTTCAATTGTGTGGTGTTGTCAGGTCCAGGGAATAGGGTGGCTTGGGATCACCCCCGGGTATATGCGTGGTAAGATGGAATAGTAATGTGATGGCTTGGAAACAACTCTTGACACGTTCGAGGACGAATGATGTTTAAGTAGGGGAGAATGTAATGACCAGACCGGTCATTTTGAGTATTACAGCCTTGTTATCCCATTTACTGCTTATTATATGTTCAAGTATAATTATGAGACTTATCGGGGAGGTTTCAGAATGAATTGGAACACTTAGTTCCAAGAATTAAGGCTTAAGTTGAAATATTTAACAGGATGCGAATTATGTGTAAACGACCCCAGAATAGAGTTTTGGTGATTTCAATAGCGCCATATGGTGATTTTGGACTTAGGAGCATGTTCGAAAAATTATTTGGAAGCACGTAGCTAAATTAGGCTTGAGATGACTAAAATAGAAATTTAAGTTTCGAAGATTGACCGGGGAGTTGACTTTTTGATATCAAGGTCATGAAAATCGAGGTCATGAAGATCGAGGTCATAAAAATCAAGGCTGAAGAAAATCGAGGCTGGAGAAAAATCGAGGTCATGCCTCGGTAGAAACTTTAAGTTATAAAATAGGGGGGTTTCATCCCATTTTTTCATTTTTGACAAATTGGAGCTTGGGGAGAGGCGATTTTTGAGAGATTCTCAAGGAAGAATAATGGAGTAAGTGATTTTAACTCGGATTTGGTCAATATACACGAATATATAATTATTTTCATCATTTAATTAGTGTTTTGAGATGGAAATTTGGAGAAAATGAGAAAGAGTTCTTGGACTAGAATTTTGAGGTTTTGAATGGGATTTTATTATCGGATTTGAGTAAAATTGGTATGGTTAGACTCGTGAGTGAATGGGCTTTCGGGTTTTGTAAATTTTGTCGGGTTCCGAGATGTGGGCCCCACAGGCAATTTTTGAGCTAAATTTTGAATTTTGTTGGAAAATTAGTATTTTCTTATGGAATTAATTCCAATAAAATTTGTTGACTGAATCGAATTATTTATGGCTAGATTCGAGGCATTTGGAGGCCTATTCACGAGGAAAAGACATTGCAGAATAAAGAATTACACGGCTTGAGTAAGCAACTCTTCTAATCTTAGAGCTGAGGGTATGAATCCTGAATATACGTATAATGTGAATTGTTTGGAGGTGACGCACATGCTAGGTGACAGGTGTGTTGGCGTGCACTATAGAAATTGTGACGTAATTGGATCCGTGAATTTTTGTAGTCAAATAATCTTGGCATTTTCTATGTAGTTTTATATGTTAAAGAAATTGAGCTAAGAATCATACTAAAAATCATGCTGAGGCTATGTGCCAGTATTATTGAGACCCCCAGAGGTCATATTGTTGTGAATTATTTGTTTAAAATAAAATTTCATACTCAGTCATGTTCATTCATTTCATATCATCTCTCAGTCTCTGTTGCTATTTATTGATTCATCATATCATCATTTTGGGTTAGTTTCATGACATTGTGAGCTCGAGATACTGGAGAGATTGATGACTGAGTGAGGCCGAGGGCTTGATTGTAAGGATACTTATGGGATCGGGATGCACACCGCAGCAGGCCATACTGGCTTTATATACTTTATTATTATGGGATCGGGCTACATGACGCAGCAGGCCATTTTGGCTTATTATAGCACGTGAGTTGTCCGTGCAGATTATAGCGCTTGGGCTGAAGGAGCCCCTCCGGAGTCTGTACACACCCTCAGTGAGCGTAGGTACCTACAGATTGCGAGTGCCAAGCGATTGGGAGGATTGAGTGACTGTGAGGTCTGAGTGCCTTTGAGGACTGAGTAATTATGAGGACTGAGTGATGGGGAGGACTAAGTGATGGGGAGGACTGAGTGAATTGATACTCTGAGAAGTATGCATATAGTTTTATCACTGAGATACATTGTATTGACATGCACCCATGACATACGGACATAGAGATATATTTTTCTCATGATGTACGATATCACGTCACCCATGACTTCTCACACATATTGGCCTACAGGCATAGTGATGCATTTTTCCACTGGCTATCTTGAAGGAAAATAAATCATCTAATCATTGTTGAAAGGATTTTTGGGAAAAATTACTGTTTTCAAACTTATTCGTATTTTTGGAAACTTTGGTAAACGACTTGGGACATTCACTTATACACTTGAAAGGCAGAACTATTTTTGAAAATCATGATTTAGCTGAGCATTTATTCCTTGGGTTACTTCTTTCATTACTTGCTTTATGTTCTTATGAATTGTTGTTTGTTATTGGAGTTGGACTCTGACCTTGGTACAAGCTCGACACTACTTTCAACCTAAGGTTAGGTTTGTTACTTATTGAGTACATGTGGTCGGTTGTACTCATACTACACTTCTGCACATTGCGTGTAGATGTTGGCTGCTGATGTTGCTGCATTCGTCGGGAGCTGGAGCTGAAGGTGCACCTGCATTCCGGTTGTAGCTGCCTCTTGTTCATGGTAACCTTAGATTGATAAATCTCTATTTATGTACGTTTCAAATAGATGATGTATTTATTTCATACCAGCTTTGTAAACTCTATTCTTAGAAGCTCATGATTTGTACTACCAGTTCTTGGGGAAATATATTGGTTTCATATATTTTCTTTTAATTAGTTGCCTTATTAAATTCATTGGAATTGAATAGTTGATAATTGGCTTACCTAGCGGGTTGGGTTAGGTGCCATCATGAGTAGTCGGATTTTGGGTCGTGATAGTATGCACTCTCAGTTGTCTGTTGCGGTTAGATTATTAAGTATCAAATCAGATACCAATATTTTTCAAGCGGGAATGGATTCTTTCATTGGCTTTATGAGTGAACTAGTTGACCCAACTTTCAACATACCTGAAGATTTCTATAAGGCTAAAAGATTTCTATAGAACTCTCGTTTATGAGAATCGATTGTTGTGAGGATAGTTGCATGTTGTATTATAAGGGTGATGCAGATTTAGAAAGTTGTAAATTTTGTGAAAAATCTCGTTTTAAGAGGGTTTCCAGCGGGAAGAATGTTGTTATGAAGTCGATGCATTATTTACCTCTTATTCCTAGATTAAAGAGGTTGTACGCATCAATGAGTTCCGCTCCTCATATGAGATTGCACTATGATAATAGAAGGCCGCCAGGTGTTAATGTGCCATCCTTCAGATGGGAAAGCTTAGAAGCATTGTGGTAGGATGTATTCAAATTATTCTAGTGAACCGCGGAATGTTCGGTTGGGTTTGTGTGCTAATGGTTTCATGCTATGTTCTATTTCTGCAACACCATATTCATGCTGGCCGGTCTTTATTACGCTGTATAATCTTCCGCCTAAAATATGTATGACTAGTCCATATATGTTTTTAAATTATGTTATTCCCGGTCCCCGCAATCCAAATAGTTGATTGATGTGTATTTGCAACCTCTGATTGATGAGCTAAAACAGTTGTGGTATGATGGAGTTGAGACATATGACATATCAACTAAGCAAAATTTCAACTTGCGTGCTAAATTAATGTGGACTATTAATGATTTTCCTGCGTATGGAATGTTGTCTGGGTGGATGACTGTTGGAATGGGAAATGGTAAAGCATTCACTTTAAGACATAGCCGAAAGCATTCATGGTTTGATTGTCATCGTCAGTTCTTGCCAGTTGATCATGAGTTTAGAAGGATGAAGAACGCATTCAAAAAGAATACAGTTGAACATGATTTGCCACCTCTAATTTTGTCCGCTGAGGAAATTTGGGAAAGGGTTCAGAACTTCACTAAAGTTACCGAGGCCCCACCTTCTAGATTTCCTGGATATGGTGTTACTCGTAACTCGACAAAACAGAGCATATTTTTGGAGTTGCCATATTGGAAGGATATGGATGATTCAGAATTGATTTGGAAGGATGATTCTTGTTTAGCAGCTTAAGCGGTAAGAGTTCACCGGAGTTTGACTTTTGTGTAGACGACTCCGGAATGGTGTTTTGATGATTCTGATAGCTTCATATGGTGATTTTGGACTTAGATGCTTGTCCGGATTAGGATTTGGAGGTCTGTAGGTTAATTTGATGCATTTTGGCAAAAGTAGGAAAGTTGAAGGTTTGGAAGGTTGAGAGGTTCAACCGGGAGTTTACTTTATTAATATCGGGTTCGGATTGCGATTTCGAGAGTGGGAATAGTTCCGTTGTGACATTTGGGACTTCCATGCAACATGTGACGTCACTCCGGATTGATCTGATATGATTCTGCGCGAGTTGTAGAAGTTGAAAATTCATAGTTTATTAAACTTGAATTGAGGTGCGATTCGTGGTTTCGATGTTATGTTTCGGGATTTGAGGCCTCAAGTAGGTTCGTGTTATGTTCTGGGACTTGTTGGTATGATTTGACGGGGTCCCGTGGGGCTTGGGTGTATTTTGGATCATTGGTTTAGAGACTAGTTAAGTTAAGAAATTTGACCATGGTCAATATCGAGTTAAGACAACCCCTTTTCAATTTTTTGAGTGCATGAGCAAGTCTGTAGCGTGTTTTATGATTGAAATTCATTTATGGTTAGTGTTCGAGAGATTCCGGATGAGTTTCGAGGTAGTTTCAGATCATTTCGGTGAAGTTTGGGATTACTGGTGCTGGTACTTCGCAACTGCGAACATGCGCAATTTGCGAACTTTTGGTCGCAAATGCGACATCTGCAGCTGGGTTAAGAGTTGGAATTTCGGGATTTTAGCTCATTCTTTAATATTCTGAACCCTAGACTCGGTAGGAGGCGATTTGGAGAGGGGATTTTCATCACAATCATTAGGTAAGTGATTTTGATCAATTTCCAACTATTTTACATGATTATAAATGAGATGTAACATCAAAATTATGAGAATCAAAGGGGAATTTTGAGAAACTTTGTCTATGTTTTGAAAAATGAAAATTTGGTATTTGAGAGTCGAATTGAACTCAAATTTCAAAATAAAATATACATATAGACTCGTGGGGTTATAGGTAGTCGAAATCTACTCTTGAACCCGGGTTTTGATCGGGCAAGCCCGAGGTTGACTTTTGAGAAATTGTGTAAAGCTCATAGCTTTATTTATTGGAATTGATATCTCTTGCATTATTTTATTAAGTCACTTTTGGTTAGATTTGAGCCGAGCGGAGGTGAATTATAAAGAAAAAACTATTTTAGAGTATTGATTGGGGGCTTTTGAGATAAGTATATTGCCTAACTTTGTGTGGGGCAACTACCCCTTGGGATTTGAGTCGTTTGTGCTAATTTTGTTATGTGAAAGCCGTGTATGCGAGGCGACGATTATATACTCGGGCTTATATGTAGATAATTGACCGGTTGAGACTCTTAGGCCTTTTTATGTACTTATTTGGGATTGTTAGCACATGTTATATCTTTTATTCTTCATGTCTACTATCACATGCTTTATTGGAAGTTATCGTTACATGTCACATTCCTTACTTGTCGAGTTTGCTCTTATATGCTTTATTTGAAGTTATTATAACTTTTATCATTATGTGATTTCTTTTATTGTCGAGTTACTCTTAGTTGAAATTGTTGTTACATGATATCATTTTGTTGTCGGGTTATTCGCATGCATTTAGATGTAGTACTAGTTCATTCCATCTCTTTCATTGTTAGCCTATTCATACACGAGAATTCGAAGTTTGACACTTCATAGAAATACTTTCACTATTGAGTTTATCCTTAAATAACTAATTGGAATTGAGGTTATCGGAAGTCATTAATCTATTTTAATTGAAGTTGTGTTTAAGGGGGTGTTGTTCCTTGTCGAGTTACTTTTCCGTTTATTTTGTTATTTTTGAGATTCTATATACGTTGTGGTGAGCCCTGGGCTATTTGCTGTGGAAATATTGATATCGTTGGATCTTTGGAAAGGGTGTGGCCTATGGGCACTTGTGATACGATTTGATATGTTGTGATGATAGCACATGTGAATTATTGTGTGGTTTAGTTGTTGTTATGCGGGATATAAGGGTGGCAGTTCACCGTTGTTGTTATGCGGGGCATAAGGGTGGCATCACACTATTGTTGAATGTACAGAGTAATACAGGTGGCTATCAGAAAGATAAGGGTGGCTAATGATAATATCAGGGCGGAGTGATACGGGTGGATATCAGAGAGATAAGGTGGCAATGTCAGGGGTGATGTGTGATGGTTTGGGGACATTGTATTGGTGATTTCGTGTGATGGTGTGATTTTTCTTTTGTATGTCATACAATTTGCGTGACTTGTTTTGTTGCTTCGATGAGCTACTCGATGTCTTTGATATTACTTGTTGACTTGGGCTGCAGTAGTACACTTGCAAATGCATACACCGTAGCATGCCACTTATACTAGCTCAGGAGTATGAAACTTGACCTTTATTGATCATGCCTATGTGTTCTTGTATTATCTGTTTTCATGTTGCTATTGAGCCTATGACCATGCCGGGCGGTTTGTGATAGTGAGCTTATGATCATGCTAGTCGGATTGTGATTGTGAGCCTGTGACTACTTCAGGATGATTGTGAATGTGCGCCTGTGATCATGCCGGGCGGTTTGAGATATTGGCACGTGAGTTGTGTAAGGCCCCGTAAAATGTTTCCTAAAAACCCGGATTCTGTGATGCCAAGGTAGGCGTAGAGGTAAATAATAGTAGAGTTCAGAATTTTTGGATTGAACAGTGCGCTGGGAGTTGAAGAAAAATGTTGGGAAGAAGTATGCAGTTCTGCGGCTCATTCTGCGATCGCAGAACCACTCTGCGGACCGCAGACTAGTCGCAGAGTGGGCCAGATTTCTGGGGCATTTTGATGCCCAATTTCGCGGTCATTATCAGATCGCATAACCGTTTTGCAGGCCGCATTCTTGTCGCATATCCCGCCTTGGGATTTTTCAGAGGGAAGTTCTGCAGTGCACTATGCGACCGTAGAACCGTTCTGCGGTGCATTATGCGACCGCAAAATAGGTCTACAGGCCGCATAGTGACCGCATACCAAATTAGTTCTTTTCCAGTTCTAGCCCCCCATTTTCGCGGTCATACCCGTTTCATAGCTTCATTTTTGGGGTTTTTAAACCCGACCCTATTTTGTTAAAACACATCCCATAGACCATTTTGATCATATTTTCTGATATTTTTAGAGTGAGAGAGAGGGTCCTAGAGGGAGAAGTGATCTTCATCACGTTGCTCTCCAATTATCACTTAGAATCGTGAAGATTATCAAGAGAGGCACCAATATCTTCTTCCTAAGAGGTAAGATTCTATCACTCAAACTTTTAATTTCAAAATGTAACAAAAATGGGCCATTAGTAAGATAATTCATGGGGATGGGAGTGCTTACCTTGCATGCATGTATCCTTGTAATATGTGGGAAGATTGTGAGCTAACAATGACAGAGAATGGGTTGGGGAAGGATGGAATCCTCCACAAAGAAAAGGGCCTTAAGGCATTGATGCACACCTAGTGTTTGATAATATGCTCAAATGAGCTAAAACCATGTTCATCTTCCTAATTTTGGTACAATTTTGTTATATTGCTAAAATAGATTGAAGTGGCTAATATTCCGGAATATCTTAGAGTTTTAAGGAGCTCAATTGAGGTATGTTGGCTAAACACCCTTCTTCTTAGAATCGAACCCCACAGTGACCATGTAATTGGAGTAAGCCCTTGATCATTATAGAATTGGCGATTTCTAACGTGTTTGTGTTGAAGGATGTAAGTTCAATATTAATTATAAATGCTTCATCGTGCTATCTTGTCATTGAGGATGTGTTTTAAAATATGGAATATGTGTTAGAAATGTTAAGACCTCATGTCAAGATCGAAATAAAGGTTGTTATGCCAAATTGTATGAAAAGCCTCTATGTGCCTAAGATTCCCAAGTTGCTCATATGTGAATTTAATGTCTTGAATGGGGAGCCTTATTGATTTTTATAATGATATTGAATGTGGAAAAGGGGTCTGGAACTATGAAATACGGCCAAGTGCCAAGAATGACTTTGTAATCATAATCACTAGTGTCAATGAATCTAAGGTACATCAAAGAAGTACGATGTGAGATGATTGACTGAAAAAGGTAATGTCTCAAATAAGATGGCCTAGCTGGTCGGGACAAGATCGAACTCCATGTAAGAACATAGTGGTATTGTGGATGAAATTGTGAAAAAGGTTGATGTCTCAAATAAGATGGCCTAGCCGATCGGGACGTGATCGGATGCCATGCCGCACACATGGTGGTACTGTGCTGGAAAGTTATAATGAAATTGTTGTAATGTCTCAGGTGAGGAGGCCTAGCCGATCGGTCCGAGATCGGACTCCGTGTAAGAATACAAAGGTATTGTGAATTATGGAACACTAGTACTAAAGGTCACCCAACCTAGTAATATGGAAATTGTCTTGAAAATGTATATGATCCTTAACTTGCTGTTTTACCATTATTTGACGCCCTTATTGAATTTTTGACTCTTCCTCTTGTATTATTATTCATTCTATTGAGTTGGTATTTAGCTATACATACTAGTGCTATTCGATGGTACTAACGTCCCTTTTGCCGGGGGCGCTGCGTCTTTAAATGGATGCAAGTGGTTACATAGCAGACAGTGTGGATCACAGATAGTGTTGCATCCTCTTCTCAGCGGACTCGGTGAGCCCCATTTCATTCAGGGGTCAAGTATGGTATCTTTTGTTTATATTATGGTCACTTTTTGAGGTATAGCTGGGGCCTTGTCGCCGAGACCATCTTTACTCTCTTTTGTATCTTTAGAGGCTCCGTAGACACTATATGGGTTGTATATAGGTTTTGGGAATGTTAAACAAGTTATATTGTGTTTGATCACTTGTTCTACATGAACTTTAAGAAATGTGTATTTTGAGACTTAAAAGCGCAATGACTAATGAAATGATTTAGCATTGTATGAATGAGATTACCACTGTATAATTAATGAAATCACGTCTTCTCTTGATCATGAGTTAATTGGATAGAAAGTATCTAACAGGCTTGCTCGACCGGGTTCACTCGGTTGAGTGCCTGTCGCGCTTCCCGAGGATAGGGCGTGACAAACTTGGTATCAGAGCCTAAAGTTTTAAAGTGTCCTAGGATGTTTTGGAGCCGTGTCTGGTGGAGTCCTTTTATCGGTGTGTTGTCAACCACATCTATAAGTTGGAGGCTACTTGGACATTTAGGAACAATACCCTTCTTTGATATTCTGGATCGTGCGATGAAACTAATTGTGCAACCGCTCCTCCTCTAACTCGTGCATTCCTTTAACTTTTAGTATATGGCACCTAAGAAGAGAGCAAGAACTGGCAAAGGAGCCAACGCCANCGCTCCTCCTCTAACTCGTGCATTCCTTTAACTTTTAGTATATGGCACCTAAGAAGAGAGCAAGAA
>AWOL01S0005955.1:0-11009 GCA_000715115.1 Nicotiana otophora
ATCAACCTCAACTTCGGAATCAATACTCAATTATCACCAAAAGATCCGTAAACATGATAAGAATGATCAATTTAACACTACTAGTCTAAACATGGATAACATGAAACAAGGAAGCTATAATTGCAAGAAATCGAGCCCCGCTCGCATGCTTTAACCCGACTACAATGCATAAGTACTCGTCACCTCACATATACGTTGTTCCCCAATATTTAAACATGTAGCAAATAGACAAACAAATCATATTCCCTCAAGTCAAGGTTAACCACGACACTTACCTCGCTCTGAAGACCAAACTCAAAGCTCAACCACGGCTTTTCCTTTCACATAAGCCTCCAAACCAACAGAACCAATGATTTGGGGAAGAAAAAGTCTTGGAAAAATCGCCCCTAGGTTTTCATGTTTTGAAAAATTTAAAGAATGAGTGAAAATCCTGTTTTTCAAATCATTTGGACAGTTATGGCGTCGCACCTGCGACCTGGAGTTCGCAAATGTGACAAATGCTTTGCCAATGCGAAACTGCCCTAGGCCTCCTGTCATCGTAGATACGAACAAATGTTCGCAAATGCGGATAGGAGAGGGTCGCAAATGCGACCCAAAACTTCGCAGATGCACAAATGCAAAGGTCCACCCCCAGCCCACTGCTGGCAAATGCGATGGCCTCTTCTCAGATCCGAGGCTCATATTTACAAGCCAGACCTTGCAAATGCGAAGTCTGTAGACTTGATGCACACCAGCTATGATTTCTAAGTTCAAAACACTCCGTAGTTTATCCAGAACTCACTTGAGCCCTCAGGGCTCTAAACCAAAAGTGCACACAAGTCCAAAAATATCATATGAACTTGCTCGCGCGATCAAATCGCCAAAATAACACCTAGAACTATGAATTGAATACCAAATCAAATGAAATTTTCAAGAAAATTTTGAAACTTCTATTTTCACAACCGGACGTCTGAATCATGTCCAACCAACTATGTTTTTCACCAAATTTCACAGACAAGTCATAAATATAATAATGGACCTATACCAGACTCCGAAACTAAAATACGGACCTGGTATCAACAAGACCACACATCAGTAAATTCTTAAAATCATTAAATTTTCAAACTTTTAATTTTTCATCAAAATTCCATATCTTGAGCTAGGGACTTCAGAATTTGATTCTGGGTATTCGTCCAAGTCCCAAATTACGATACGGACCTACCAGGACCGTCAAAATACTAATCCGGGTCTGTTTGCTCAAAACGTTGACCAAAGTCATCTTGGATTAATCCTTAAGGCAATAATTCCCATGTTTATTAGTTTTTAACATATAAGCCTTCCGGAAGAACACCCGAACTGTGCACACAAATCGAAGAAGGCTAAGATAAGGTCTTTGAGACCTCGAAACGTAGAATTAGGTTCTAAAATATAAGACGACATATCGGGTCATCACATTCTCTACCTTTAAAACAATCGTTCATCCTCAAACGGACATAAAAAAGTACTTGGGCTGGGAAAAGTTATGGATATCTACTCCGTATGTCTGACTCAGACTCCTAAGTAGCTGCCTTGATGGGCTGACCTCTCCACCTTACTCGAACTGAAGGATAAATCTTTGATCTCAATTGGCGAACCTGCCGGGCTAGAATAGCCGCCGGCTCCTCCTCGTAAGTCAAATCCTTGTCCAACTGGACAGAGTCGAAGTCTAACACATCTGACAGATTGCCGTGATACCTCCAGAGCATGGACACATGGAATATCAGATGAACAACTGCTAAACTAGGTGGCAACGCAAGCCTGTAAGCCACATCTCCCACTCTCTCCAGAATCTCAAAAGGTCCGATATATCTAAGGCTCAACTTGCCCTTCTTTCCGAACCTCATTACACCTTTCATGGGGGATATCCGAAGCAACACTCTCTCCCCGACCATGAAAGCAGCATCACGAGCTCTACGGGTTGCCATAACTCTTCTGCCTGGACTGAGCTGTGCGAAGTCGATCCTGAATAATCTTGACCTTATCCAAGGCATCCTGTACCAAATCTGTACCCAATAACTGAGCCTCCCATGGCCCAAACCATCCAACCAACGATCGGCATCATCTATAATATAGTGCCTCGAAGGGAGCCATATGAATGCTCGACTGGTATCTGTTGTTTTAGGCGAACTCTGCAAGGGGCAAGAATTGATCTCACGATCCTCCGAAGTCTATAACACATGCGTGGAGCATATCCTCCAAGAACTGAATAGTGCGCTCAGACTGTCCGTCTGTCTAAGGATGGAATGTTGTGCTCAACTCAACCCGCGTGCCCAACTCACGCTATACCGCCCTCCAGAAGTGCGAGGTGAACTACGTACCTTGATCAAAAATGATAGACACGAGCACACCGTGAAGACGGACGATCTTGCGAATGTAAATATCTGCCAACCGCTCCAAAGAATAGGTAACTGCCACAAGAATGAAATGCGCTAACTTATTCAGCTTGTCCACAATGACCCAAAAGGCATCGAACTTCCTCTGAGTCCGTGAGAGTCCAACAACGAAATCTATAGTGATACGCTCCCACTTTCACTCAGGAATCTCTATCTTCTGAAGCAAACCACCAGGTCTCTCATGCTCGTACTTTACTTGCTAATAATTTAGACACTGAGCTACATATGCAACTATATCCTTCTTCATCCTCCTCCACCAATAATGCTGCCGTAAGTCCTGATACATCTTGGCGGCACCCGGATGAATAGAATACCGGGAACTGTGGGCCTCCTCTAGAATTAACTCACGAAGTCCATCCACATTAGGTACACAAACACGACCCTTCATCCTCAGAATGCTATCATCTCTAACTATAACCTGCTTGTCATCATCGTGCTGCACCGTGTCCCTAAGGACAAGTAAATGAGGGTCATCATACTGCCACTCCCTGATGCGCTCGAACAACGAAGACCGAGCGACAGTACAAGCTAGTATACGACTGGGCTCAAAAACATCCAACCTCACGAACTGATTGGCCAAAGCCTGAACATCTAGTGCAAGCGGTCTCTCATCGACTGGAATATACGCAAGGCTTCCCATACTCACTGACTTCCTACTTAAGGCATCGACCACCATGTTGGCCTTCCCGGAATGATACAAGATAGTGATATCATAATCTTTCAATAGCTCTAACCACCTCTTTTGCCTCAAATTGAGCTCATTTTGCTTGAACAAGTACTGCAAACTCCGATGATCTGTTAAAACCTCGCACGGCATGACATAAAGATAGTATCTCCAAATTTTCAGTGCGTGAACAATGGCTGCCAACTCTAAGTCATAGACAAGGTAATTCTTCTCATGAACCTTCATCTTCCGTGACGCATATGCAATCACCCTGCCCTCTTGCATCAATACCGCACTGAGTCCAACATGGGACACATCACAATATACCGTATAAGATCCTGAACCTGTGGGTAACACCAACATCGGCGTTGTAGTCAAAGCAGTCTTGAGCTTCTGAAAGCTTGCCTCACACTCGTCTGACCATCTGGACGGGGCAACCTTCTGGGTTAACCTGGTCAACGAGTCTGCTATAGACTAAAACCCTTCCATAAAGCGATGATAATAGCCCGCCAAACCCAAGAAACTCCTTATCTCCTTAGCTGAAGTAGGTCTAAGCCAGTTTTGAACTACCTCAATCTTCATAGGATCCACCTGATTGCCCTCTGCCGATACAACGTGCCCCAAGAAAGCGACTGAGCTCAACCAAACCTCGCATTTTGAAAACTTAGCATATAACTGGGTGTCTCTCAGAGTCTAAAGCACAATCCTGAGATGCTGCTCATGATCCTCTCGACTGTGGGAGTAGATCAAGATATCATCAATAAACACAATCACAAAGGAATCCAGATAAGGCTTGAACACTCGGTTAATCAAATCCATAAATGTTGCTGGGGCATTTGTCAACCCAAACGATATCACTAGAAACTCATAATGTCCGTACTGAGTCCGAAAAGCTGTCTTAGGGACATCGGATGTCCTAATACTCAACTTATGGTAGCCATATCTCAAATCAATCTTTGAAAACACATTGGCACCCTGAAGCTGATCAAATAAATCATCAATCCTCGGCAATGGATACTTGTTCTTGATGGTAACTTTGTTTAATTGCCGATAATCTATACACATCCTCATCGATCCATCTTTCTTCTTCACAAACAACACAGGTGTACCCCTGGGCAAAACACTAGGTCTAATGAAGCCCTTATCAAGCAAATCTTGCAATTGTTCCTTCAATTCCTTCAAATCTAGTGGGGCTATGTGGTATGGAGGAATGGAAATGGGCTGAGTGCCCGGAGCCAAATCAATATCCCTATCGGGTGGCATCCCCGGCAGGTCTGTAGAAAATATCTCTGGAAACTCACGAACTACTAGCACTGAATCCATGGAAGGAACCTCCGTACTAGAATCAGGGAATAAGCCAAATAAGCTAGACGCCCCTTCTCGACCATATGTCGAGCATTCACATAAGAGATAACCTTGCTGGTAGAATGGCCAGAAGTCCCTCTCCACTCTAATCGAGGCAACCCCTGCAAGGCTAAGGTTATCGTTTTGGTGTGACAATCTAATATAGCATGATAAGGTGACAACTAATCCATACCCAAAATAACATCAAAATCGATCATATCGAGAAGTAGAAGATCTACACGAGTCTCAAGGCTCCTAATGGTGACCACACACGAACGATAAACACGATCTATAATAATAGCATCTCCCACAGGTGTGGACACATACACATGAGCACTCAAAGAATCACAAAGCACAACCAAATATGAAGCAAAATAGGATGACACATAGGAGTAAGTAGAACCCTGATCAAATAGAATTGAAGCATCTCTACTGCAAACTGAAACAGTACCTGTGATAACAACTTCAGATGACTCAACCTCAGGCTTAGCTAGAAAGGCATAGCACAGGGGCTGGGTCCCACCACTCTGAACTACGTCCTTGGGACGGCCTCTAACTGGCTGGCCTCCACCTCTAACGGCCTGATCTCTACCTCTAATAGTCTGGCCTCTACCTCTGGCTGCCTGACCCCTACCTCTGGCTGGCTGAGCAGGTGGTGCAACAACTGGTGCCGGAACTATGGCATGAGAACCCTGATGATATGAGTCGCCCGATGCTCGAGGGCAAACTCTAGCAATGTACCTCGAATCACCACAAGTATAACAGGACCTCGGCTACTGTGACTGCTGACACTGAAACTGACCCTTAGAACTCTGGAGCGGAGATGCACTAATAGGAGCTGGTGGTGCACTATAGGCTAGCGGATCGGAATAAGTCATATGAGGGCCACGACCACCTGAGGCACCATGGGATACCTGGAGTGCTGAATGAAACAGCCTAGGAGGATGGCCTCTACCAAAAGTACCCATGCTTCCAGATGAGGCACTGCTAAACCCACCGGAATGACGAGGTCTTTTTTCAGAACCCTGACCTCCCGAGCAAGAACCATCTCGACTCGCCTGGTGACATTGGCAGCCGCCTGAAAAGAAATCTCACTCCCAGTCTCCTTAGCCATCTGCAATCTGATAGGCTGAGCAAGTCCGTCAATAAACCTCCTCACCCTCTCTCTCTCGGTAGGAAGCAGAAGAAGAGCATACAGTCATACTGTCCTGCTGGAGACGTTTGAACCGACGGCGATGCTCCTATCTCAATATGATAGGCAGGAACTTTTCTAGGAAGAGGTAAGAGAATTGGTCCTAAGTAAGAGCAGGTAACCCAGCTGGTATGGTCAAAAAATAATCTCTCCAATATTTCTTGGCGAAACCAGTCATCTGAAATGTAGCAAAGTCGACCCCATTGGTCTCCACTATACCTATGTTTCGTAGCACCTCATGATAGCTGTCAAGATACTCCTGGGGATCCTATGAAGGAGCACCGCTAAAGTGAACCGGGAAGAGCTTGGTAAACATGTCCAATCTCCATAAAGCCTCAGAAAACATAACTGATCCCTCACCGGTCTGTGCCGCAACAAGTGGCTGAACTACTCCAACTGGATGAGCTGTCGGAGCCTGGTACTAGGGAGTCATCTGCTCCAGAGTATGAGTAGCAGGAGTCTGGGCTCCTCATCCAGCCTGAGAGATGGCTGGTGCCATTAGAAATGTGCCAGTCTGGGCCACACTCTCCATAAGGCCCACCAAACGGACCAAAGCATCCCGAAGCATTGGGATGGAAATGAACCCCTCCGGGACATGAGCTGGCCCGGCAGGAACAGTCTGGTCTGGAACTCTCCTCGTCAAACTCTACCTGAGGCTCCACTGCTGGTGCTGCTTCTCGAGCTGTGGGTTGATCGCTGCCCCTGCCTCGGCCTCGACCTCTGCCCCTCGTAGGAGCTGCCACTGGGGGCTCTAGCTGCTGCCCAACTAAAGATGTGGTACGTGTCCTCATCATCTGCGGAAGGACAAGAATAAAAGAGTTCAATCGGCAATGATAGAATAAAATCGCACGATAGATAAGAATAGAAGTGAAATCTATTCCTAAACTTCATAGCCTCTGGGAGAAAAGTACAGACGTCTCCGTACCGATCCTCCAGACTCTACTAAGCCTTCTCGTGAATTGTGAGACCTAGGCAACCTAGTGCTCTGATACCAACATGTCAGGATCCAAAATTTCCACCGTCGGGACCGTGATGGTGCCTGACATTTCACTTGCTAGGCAAGCCAATGTTAGAGAATTCATCAAGACAATTATTATACATTTCAGTAAATAATAGCAACTAAGCTATAACGAGTTAAAATAAGTGCAAAAATTTATAACAGCCTCACTATATACACTACTACCAGGATCTGGAGTCATAATTCATGAATTTCTAGGATTTTACTACAAGTAAAAGTCTGAAAGAAATATAACTGTTTGAAAGAAAGAAACAAAAAAAAGAAAGCTGAAAAGATAGAAGGGGACTTCAAGGTTTGCGAACGCCAACAGATCTACCTTGAGTCTCCGATGAACTAGTCCGAGCTGCTACGCCTCTCGATCAGGTGGGCCCAAAACCAAAATCTGCACAGGAAGTGTAGAGTGCAGTATCAATACAACCGACCCCATGTACTGATAAGTGTCGAGCCTAACCTCGACGAAGTAGTGACGAGGCTATGACAAGACACCCACATATTAAACATGTGCAGATAACAATATATGTACAAGAAAACAACAATAACAGCTAAACATGTACTATTGGGAGGGGGGACATGCTAAAAGGGCACAGGATATAGGAGATATAACATAAATGATAACCAGAATAGTCGACATACTTTTAACCAGTGAAAAACAACTAAACACAATGAAGAAAATTGCACAGCATCACCCTTCGTGCTTTTACTCTCAGTCTCACAATATAAATCAATATATATGGCACGACACCACCCTTCGTGCATTAACTTTCACAATATGGTACGAAATCACCATCGTGCATTAACACTCACAATATGGCACGACATCACCCGTCGTACATTAACACTCACAATATGGCACGACATTACCCTTCGTGCAATAACACTCACAATATGGCACGACATCATCCTTCGTGCATTAACACTCACAATATGGCACAGTATCACCATTCGTGCATTAACACTCCCCCTTACCACAATGCAATAAACAAATAACAAGATTGAGATAGAATAACAAGTATAAGCCTTACTTCAACATTTGGTTCCACAATATCAACCTCAAGTTTGGAATCAATACTCAATTATCACTAGAAGATCCGTAAACATGATAAGAATGATCAATTTAACAATACTAGTCTAAACGTGGATAACATGAAACAAAGAAGCTATAATTGCAAGAAACCGAGCCCTGCCTACATGCTTTAACCCGACTACAACGCATAAGTACTCGTCACCTCACATATACGTTGTTTCCCAACATTTAAACATGTAGCAAATACACAAACAAGTCCTATTCCATCAAGTCAAGGTTAACCACGACACTTACCTCGCTCTGAAGACCAAAATCAAAGCTCAATCACAGTTTCTCCTTTCACACAAGCCTTCGAACAAACAAAATCAATGATTTGGGGAAGGAGTCTTGGAAAAATCGCCCCTAGGGTTTTCTTGTTTTGAAAAATTTCAAGAATGGGTGAAAATCCCATTTTTCAAATCATTTGAACAGTTCTAGCGTCACACCTACGACCTGGGGTTCGCAAATGCGAGCCTCGCAAATGCGACAAATGCTTTGCAAATGCAAAACTGCCCTATGCCTTCTGTCATCGCAGATGCGAACAAATGTTCGCATATGAGGATTCTGCGACCCAAAAATTCACAGATGCGAAGGTCCACCCCCAGCCCACTGCTCGCAAATGCGATGGCCTCTTAGCAGATGCGTGGCTCGCATTTGCGAGCCAGACCTTGCAAATGTGAAGTCTGCATACCTGATGCACACCAGCTATGATTTCTAAGTTCAAATCACTCTGTAGCCTATCCGAAACTCACCCGAACCCTCGGGGCTCTAAACCAGAAGTGCACACAAGTCCAAAAATATCATACGAACTTGCTCGCACAATCAAATCGCCAAGATAGCGCCTAGAACTACGAATTGAACACCAAATCAAATGAAATTTTCAAGAAAACTTTGAAACTTATATTTTCACAACCGGACGTCCAAATAACGTCCAACCAACTCTGTTTTTTACCAAATTTCATAGAAAAGTCATAAATATAATAATGGGCCCTGTATCAACAAGACCAAATATCAGTAAATTCTTAAAATCATTAATATTTCAAACTTTTAATTTTTTATCAAAATTTCATATCTCGAGCTAGGGACCTCGGTGTCGCGCCCCTCTTTCTCGCGAAATCGGGTTTCGACACGTGACAACTCTTTTAAAGGAAGGTGTTAAAATAGAGAGTCACCACCTAACGGGTTTGAGGTGCGTTAGGGCACCTATTTGCAAATAACTCTAGTCTAACCAGTTTGCGTCACCAAAGATCGGATAAGGGCTCAAATTACCTCGAGGAGAAGGTGTTAGGCATTCCTCGAGGTCCATAACTGTGGGTCCCGGCCGAACTCGAATTATATGAATTAGTCATAACAAGAGGGAAAGACAAGAAGTTTGGGTAATCAAAAGTCTACCAATAAACACAAATAATTGACTTTAAAACAAGATGGGGGTTCTTAAGTGTTTTAGCCTAAAGGATCACTCCGTGCAACATAAATAATACTTCGTAACTCCCTCGAGATAGGGTGTTACTCGTATTATTCTGCGGGTACAGACAATCATCTCCTACAACCCGATTACTATTTTTAAGTTATTACCTAAGGTGCATTAATTGATTCTAAGTCGTACCTTATGCGTGCACTACGCGTCCCATGCTTATGGTCCAGGAGGCATTTGGACCTCTATTTTGGGTGGTCCTAGACTTAACTTAGGTTGCTCAAAATGATACAACTAGGCGACATACAAAAGCAAGTTGGACTTAATATAAAGGCAATTAAGGACTCAAGTTATCCTCCACACTTAGACAACAAATGCACGCAAACAATTTAGGCGTTTGACAGTTTCAGCATTGAGACGAGTTAAAGTTATTAAGCCCTATAGACATGGTTTTTATGTGACCTTTGGAATTCAAACGTGTAGGCAGTTTCAGATGCAAGGTGACATTTTAGATACAATTTCTAAGTGACTACACAGTTGCCTACTAATTACATGTTATAATCTATTAAACCTATAGACATGTTATCTAGGTGATTTACGCAGTAGTTGGCAGTGATAACCACAGAAGATATTCATAATTATTTAGTTTGATCCTATAGGCATGCTTTCTAATAGTGGCAATGAAACAGTGCTGAAAGTTCAATTTTAATACTTAAAAGCGAGTGGGATTACCCTATAGGCATGATTTCTACAATTAGTGATTGAAACTGGTTTTAGCTCCTATAGACATGTCTCCTAAGCGAGTAATTATAACAACATCACATTAACCAATTAAAAACCCTATAGGCATGATTCCTAAAATACAGATTTGCAGAACATAAATTAACAGAACCCTATGGTCATAATATCTAATGAATATGTTGTAATGCAAATTGAAATGGGGGCAGGTTAATAACATCAATTGGCCATCAGAAGTTCAGAATTAGGCAGAGAAACATGGATTAGACCATATAGTCAAAACAAAACATTTGAATTATCAACAATACTAAACTAAGCATGCTTCATTCTTTCCAAACTAACTAAGCTAGGTGCATAGACATTATTAGGCTAACAATCATAGGCAAAATTAGGCAGAAAAGAGTCAAAGAAATACATTAAATCATGCAGTTTCAGAGAACATGCTTAACATAATAGAGTAAACATTGCAAGGATTTAGAAACTAACCAGTGATTGTTCAATAAACAAGAAAAGGATTGCAGTAAGGACCCAGAGTCCTGAATGTGTCAAGTTCCGAGGGTTTCAAGAACCCAGGCAGTGCTCACACCCAAGAGAGGTCAGAAAAAGTAGAAGTCTGGTGGCCTTGGCTTTCAGCCGGCCAAGAGTCAAATAGAATAGAATAGTAAATAAGTATAGAGTAGAAAACTTCAGTTTTTAGTAAGAGAATAATGATTAAAGTTCTGTCCAGAAAGGGAAAGGGGGTGGGTTTTTATAGTAGAAAAATTAAACACACAAACAAGGAAAAACAATCAATCAATCTTAAAGAAAAAGGAAAGAATAGCATGCAGAATTGATTCAGAATCACTTTAGAAGAAGTCAAGCAAACCCTAGTTTTTAGGAAAAATAAATATTACCAGAATATACACAAAAACAGTAACATAGGATGAATATAGACACAAATAGCACTAAAATTCGGAGAATCGAACCAATTTTGGTCCGATTTGAAGAAATCTGAAAACCCTAATTTTATGGTAAGTAAGAGTCAATAGAAAATACACTAAGATTTGTACCCATAATAGAACAAAGGATGGATATAGATGAAATACCAGAAAGGTCAAGGATTTGAACCGATTTTGGTTCGATCTTGATGAGATCTGCTTGCCATGTTTAGGCAAGCAACATAGAA
>AWOL01S0005955.1:13966-45524 GCA_000715115.1 Nicotiana otophora
GAGGATATGAGGGCGGCGGACGATGAGAATGAGGTTAGGGTTAGGGGGTTTGGGGTAATTAAAAGGGGGGAGTTAGTGTGGGCCGTTGATATCAGAGATCAACGGCCACGATTAGAAAGGAGTTGGGTCGGGTTAGGTTTGGACGGGTCACGACCGGGTTGTGGGATTAGGTTAATTTGATTTGGGTTGGGGGTTATTTGGGCTAGGGTATTAAGTTTTGGGCCATTGCTTGGTCCGAAAAATAGGTAGGATTTAGGCTAGTTTTTAAATATTCAATATTTAATAAAATAAATAATTTATAAAAGTAATTAATAAATATAAAAATATTATTTTTGCACTAAAAATGATTAAAAATAATTATTTAACATTATAAAATATAAAAAGTCATTTCTTTGCATAACTAATGTAATTATACATGAATATGGGCTATTATTGCAAATAATGTGCAATTAGCCCTACAATACAAATGTAATTATAAAAAGAAAATGCAGTAAAATATTTAAAACATACATGTTGGTATAAATGATAAGTTTAGATTATTAAATCATCATAAAAATAATTTGAAGGATAATTATCGGATATTTATATAATAAAATGCAGAAATAAATCGATTTAAAGCCTTTAAAAATTATGAAAAATGCTTGTATAGGCTTATAAACTAAATGATGATGCATATGTACTATTTTAAAAGTATATATATATATATATAAAATATGAGGGAAAATTTGGGTATCAAGACTCGAAATTCGATTCCGGACATATGCTCATGTCCCAAATTACGATACGGACCTACTAAGACCGTTAAAATACGGATCCGGGTCCGTTTGCTCAAAACGTTGACCAAAGTCAACTCAAATATATTTTTAAGGGAAACATTTCTATTTATACCAGTTTTTAACATATAAGCCTTTCGAAAGAACACCCGGACTGCGCACACAAATCGAGGAAGGCTAAGATGAGGTTTTTGAGACCTCGAAACGCAGAATTGGGTTCTAAAATATAAGACGATCTATCGGGTCATCACAATACTAAAATACCCGACCCGTATTTCTTGGTGTCCATGATTACTTTCAGTTCAACTTGAAATCCACAAGAATAAATATTCATTCCATTATGAAAAAATAATTTTCTTTGAGACATGGATTCACTTCAAACTTAAGCTTATATGAATTAAAGGATGAAAAAAGTAGGTGAAAATATTTAATTGGATATTTATTACACATCAGATTTGTGTATACACACGCGCTATATATTTTTGCTCTGATTTTGTGTTAAAATGAAACATAAGAAATAGAGTTGGAGTGCCAAAATGGAACAAAGTTGAGATAGAGTGACAAAATAAAAAAATAAAGTCAAATTGAATGAGTTGTATATGTATTTGGCCATTTAAAAATAAATAAATAAATAAATAAATAAATAGTTAGACAAAACAACATCATAAGATAAAATAAAGAACGAAAACAAATAACGAAGGTACCAAATATATCAAATTTTAAGTACTTATACGACTGCATATTTTTCTCATGTCCTCAATTTAAGTTTTTACGTTTTACTCATATAATTAGTTAAACAATAACAATGTAGCAATTTTGAAACACCATAACTAAAATAAACAAATAATTTACTAAAATAGTAAATTAATAAAAACCAACTTACCTAACCTTCATTTATATCAAACGAGTAGAATAAAGATATACAACTCTATAATTGGCATTCTCCTTATACGGACCCCTATACTATTAGTCAAGCTTGGTATCCCGCTAGACCCTACCAAACGTTTTTCAAAAAACCGACTTGCGCTTAAAATAAAAACAGTTATAGTAAGTAAGTAGGTTTTTCTCCGCAAGAACAATCACTTTTTTTATACTTTATGATATAAGGCCCTTTAAACAATAGTAAATGACCACAAAAGAATTTAAAGTAATTAAGTAAAATAAGTACTATTTGAAAATTATAAATTAATAGCCCAAATTACTAGAATAAGTTCAATATAATTCTCAAACAATAAATTTAAAATGAAAGCAGAGCAAATAATGTTAAGATATTATTATATTTATTTAATTTAAACTAAAATAGTACGACACCCCCAAAAGAGAAGTGTACCTAAAAAAAACTAAAGTGAAAAATGTTATAAATATATTATATTATGGATGTTCATTTACCATTTCGTTGTAAATAAGCTTCCTAAAAAAACTTATCTATATGAGACTCCGCCGTAAATATGTTTATCTATTTAATACTCTATTAGAAATAAGTCTCCTGAAGAAACTTATCCTTTCGGTACCCCGTTATGGATAAATATCACACCCGGTAAAAGATTATTTATATCTGATACAATGAGCTTATCCTTTCAGTACCCCGTTATGGATAAACAACACCCCCGGTAGTAGATTATCCATATCTGGTACAATGAGCTTATCCTTTCGGTACCCGTTATGGATAAAAATCACCCCCGGTAGAAGATTATCTATATCTGGTACAATGAGTTTATTCTGTCGGTACTCCGTTACGGATAAACATTATCCTGGTAGAAGATTATCCAAATATGGTACAGTAGCAGCTTACACAACAGCTTGCAGAAGCAGCTTACACAACAACTTGCTTTCTTCTATAAATAAAGGAGATTTCAGTTCATTATGTACATAAGTTTGAAGTTTGAATAATATATCAGTTCTCTCTATATTTGTCTTTACTTTAAAGTCTTTATTTTATAACACGTTATCAGCACGAGACTCTGCCATATCAGGCAAATACTTTGAAAGTATTAGAGGTACGAACTTTCTTTTTCTAAATAATGTCAAATCTTTCTAAACTTGAATTTGTAGCCCTGGATATATCGGGAAAAAGCTACATGTCTTGGGTGCTTGATGCTGAAATTCATCTTGATGCGATGGGTCTGGCAGACATCATCAAGGACAAAAATCAAGCATCAAACCAAGATCGTACCAAAGTAATGATATTCCTACGCCATCACCTTGATGAAGGCTTGAAAATAGAATATCTCACTATTAAAGATCCAGTCATACTATGGAATAATTTGAAAGATAGATATGACCACCTGAAGATAGTCGTTCTTCCACAGGCATGTTATGATTGGACTCATCTAAGGCTACAAGATTTTAAATCTATCAGTGAGTATAATTCTGCTATGTTCAGAATTATTTCTCAATTGAAATTATGTGGTGATAATATTACCAATCATGATATGTTGGAAAAAACTTTCACCACTTTTCATGCCGCAAATATGCTCCTACAGCAGCAATATCGAGAGATGGGATTCAAAAAGTATTCAGAACTTATCTCACATCTTCTTGTAGTCGAGCAATATAATTGGCTATTAATCAAAAACCATGAAAGCCGACCTACTGGTTCTTGTCCATTCCCTGAAGTGAATGAGACGAACTTCTACCAAGCTAAGCGTGGAAGAGGACGTGGCCCCTGTCGTGGTCGTGGTCATGGTCGTGATCGGGGAAGAAACTCTAATCATGGTAATAATAATGCACCAAAGAACCCTCTTCACCACCAGCAGTGGAAAAGTAAGGAACAAAAGCATAAAGCGGTGCAAGCAGCAAAGGCAGAAAATGCATGCTATAGATGTGGAGGAAAATGGCACTGGTTACGTACATGTCGTACGCCAAAGCACCTGGTTGATTTGTATCAAGCCTCACTGAAGAAGAGAGAGAAAAATGCTGAAGCAAATTTTATTTTTGAAGATAATTTAGACTTCATGCATTTGGATGTAACTGATTACTTTGCACTCTCGAAAGGAGAAACAAGTAATGTGATCGGTGATGAATCTGTAGAAATGTAAAATATTTTATTTTTTGTTGTTTGTAGTAGATAGTATGGTTATGTAATTGTTGTACATATATAAAAGTTATGCTTTGATAATTATGTTTACTATCATATTTATTTTGTTTATGTCATTTTGAAGAAATTCTCTCATTATACCAGAAGTGTCTGAGAGATATTTGGTAGTACAAAATTTAGCAAAATCTCCTGAAGAACTAACTGTTTGTCTAGAATACACATGATACAAGTAGTTCCTGAATAATATTTGATTGTGGATAATAAATTGAAGGCTTCTGAAGATCTTATATGCAAATTTGTCATTCATATTATATGATTGTGGTCAAAACATATGTTGTAATAAACCCGAAGTTTACTAATACTAATGACTATCATACCGAGACTATAAATAATTGAAAGATTGAAAATCTTCATATTTTCACAATCATAGGGGGTAAAATAGTATGTATGTGAGAATTTACCGGCCTTATTATTCAATTTGTACTACATCATGTATTACAGTAAACCAGAAGTTTACTAATGCAAAAGCACTCACAGTAAATCAACAAGTTTTACTGAGGCAAAAGTAGCTGCAGTAATAAGAAATTCGCTGATACAAAAGTAGCCACAGTAAATCAGAAGTTTACTAATGCAAAAGTTTATGCCATAGTAAACCAGAAGCTTACTAAGAGATAACACATGACATGATAAACTTGAAGTTTTTATTTGCCATTTTTAAATGAGCTATTTGACAATTCAGATAAACATATACTAAAGAACTAGAAGATTCTTCAAGAATTCTCTTGTGTTGCTTATTCTCATAATAAATTGATTATACCAGCTAAAGTTGGGACTAAGACCCATGAATTCTAGAATATATAAAAGGTGAATATGGGCTCATTCACCTATCATGTGAACCACTTATAGATGCATATATGAGATGGTTACATGTGTGTTTATTGTCAACAGGCAGTTTGGCATTTGAAATTGCTTTTCTCAATTAAGAGCATAATTTTTAGATTATGAAATCAAGATAGTTCATCTTGATGATGCTGGTTTATATCCAAGATAGTTTAGTATTGAATACCTCCTATTAATGGCAAAAATATTGCTTATGAGAACAAAGCCTCATGTGTTGGTCTAAGATTTTCTAAATTGCATACAACATCATTTGTATGCATCAGACCAACAATATATGATAAGTCTTGCCCTCACAATTGGTTTAGGATCAGAAACCAAATATTTTTACTATCTAATAACTTTTGATGTGTGGTATATGATTAATCTTTCTACAACAATGCACAAAAATAGGTTTCCTAAAGAAGATTGGGGATATGTGTTATTTTTCTAACATTTGGGGCATGGAATAAACAACTGAAAAATATGCTATAGGAATCGAATTGTCATTAATATGATCGTCACTTAGAAGATAATTCAAGTCAAATGTCAGAAGCATTTGCTGATTCAAAATTAAATATTATATTTCAGCTGCAAATGCTCCTATTAAAATTAAAGTCCCTGAAGAATTAAGTTTACTTCACGCAAGAAGCGTAGTAAACCGATCTGTTCCAAAGGTAACAATCCTTGAAAGATGATAGGACCAAATGATCGAAAAAATCATAATGAGGAGGAAATGAGCACTAGAATAGCCCACGACATAACATTTCATGAAACTCCAGAAGAAGTTCAGGTACCTGAAAATAAAGAAAGTGATGAGATCTCAACAAGTTATGTCGCTTAGGAACCGATACAAAATGATCGTCGATGATATATTTGATATAATATAGTTCACAATATTGTAAAAGATTATGAGGATTGGACTTGTAGTACAGACACCTAAAGATTTCATGCCATCTAAATTTAAGTCATAACCTACATGACTCATTTGATTAAGTCTATATGAAGATCCCTGAAGAATTTAAAATGCTTGAAGCATATAGTTCAAAGTATCATGAAATGTACTCAATCAGATTACAAAGATCTTTGTACGGTTTAAATCAATCTGGGCGCATGTGATATAATCGCCTCAGTGCACATTTGATGAAAGAAGGTTACATAAATGATGTTATTTGTCCATGTATTTTTATAAAGAAAATGACATCAGAATTTGTTATACTTGCTGTTTAGGTTGATGATATAAATCTTGTTGGAACTCCAGAAGAGCTCCAAAAGGTAATTGAATATCTTAAGAAAGAATTTGAGATGAAAGATCTTGGAAAGAAAAACTTTGTCTTGGTCTACAAATTGAACATTTAACAGACGGGATATTTATCCATCAATTTGCCTATACATAAAGGGTTTTAAAACGCTTTTACATGGACAAAGTGCACCCATTGAGTACATCAATGGTTGTTCGATCACTTGAAGTGAATAAGGAATTATTCCGACCTCCAGAAGAGGATGAGGAACTCTTTGGTCCCGGAATACCTTATCTTAGTGCAATTGGTGCACTTATGTATCTTGCTAATGCTACAAGGCCTGACATAGTATTTTCTGTTAATTTACCAGCAAGATATAGCTCTTCTCCTATACAGAGACATTGGAACATGATTAAGCATATATCGTGATATTTAAAGGGAACACTTGATATGGATTTATTTTATTCTAACAAAGGTAGTGCAGTTTTTGTTGGTTATGCAGATGCAGGTTATTTATCTGATCCACATAAAGCTCGATCTCAAACCGGGTACTTGTTTACATGTTGAGGTACTGTAATATCATTGTGCTCCACAAAGCAATCTATTATTGCTACTTCTTCAAATCATGCTAAGATAATAACTATTCATGAAGCAAGTAGGGAATGTGTTTGGTTGAGATCAATGATTCATTTTATTCAAGGAAAATATGGTTTGGAATGTGATAAAAAATCTACAATTTTATACGAAGACAATGTTGCATGCATAGCCCAATTAAAAGGAGGATTTATAAAAGGAGATTGAACAAAACACATTTCACCAAAATTATTCTACACACATGATCTTCAGAAAAATAATTATATTGATGTGCAACAAATCTGCTAAAGTGACAATCCCGCAGATTTATTCACTAAATCTTTGCCAACTACAACTTTTGAGAAGATAGTATACAAGATTGAAATGCGGAGACTCAAATATTAGAAACAAGATTTTTATCATGGGGAGTAAAATATGCGCTATACTCTTTTTTCCTTACTAAGGTTTTTCCCACAGGATGTTTCTTATAAGGTTTTTAATAAGACAACTAGTTATGCGTATTACTGTGATGACCCAAAATGTCATCTTTAATTTAAACATTCATTTATGTATTCTATGAGCTCGAAAAGTACTATTCATCATTCATCGACTTACGTGCACAGTCCGAATAATTTTTCGGAAAGTTTTTATGTGACAAATTGATAAAAATGTCAAATAGAGCTTTAAAACTCAATTAAGTTAACTTTGGGCAACATTTTTAGCAAACAGACCTGGATCAGTATTTTGATAGTTACGGTAGGTCCGTCTCTTGATTTGGGACTTGGGCGTATGTCCGGAATTTAATTTGGAGGTCCCTAACTCAAGTTATGGCCATTTAACAAAAACTAGAAATTTAAAGGCTAAATTTTTTTAAAGTTTGACCACGGATTTGACTTTTTGATATCGGGGTTGGAAATCGATTCCGAAAATTGAAATAGCCATGTAATATCATTTATGATTTGTGTGCCAAATTTGAAGTCATTCCGGATTCATTTAACATGTTTTGGCACAAGTTTTGTAAATGGAAAAGTTTGAAACTCTTAAGTCTGAATCAATGTGTGAATTGTAATTTCGATGTTATTGGATATGATTTGAGACCCCGAGTAAATCCGTATTATGTTAGGGACCGGTTGGTATAATTGGACAAGGTTCCGAGCGGCTCGAGTGAGTTTCGTACGTGTTTCAGATTATTTTTGTAAAAATATGCAGGTTTGGTTCTGGTGTTTTGCACATGTGAAGAAGGAGCCGCAGGTGCAAAACCGCTTCTGCGAGAAGCTGGTCGCTTCTACGACCTTGGCACTGACCAGCTCCTTCGCCTTTGCAAAGAAATGAAGCGCAGATGCGCGACCGCTTCTGCGAAGGCGCATGCGCTTCTGCAGAAGTGAACGCTGCTGCGGTCGTTTGGTCCCTTCTGCGATGTCGCAGGTGCGACGTTGAATTCTGCAGGTGCGGAAATTCGCCTGGCAGCCTTACTCCGCAAATGCGGCACTTGTGCCCGCAGATGCGAAAAGCTTGGGCAGAACCCATAAAAATCGGGTTAGCCATATTTACTCATTTTTGAGATTTGAGTCTCTGATTTGGGCGGTTTCAAAGGGATTTTTCACAACTTTGGATTGGGTAAGTGTTCTATAACCAAAAGTAATTATATTTCATAAATACATGTCTATATTCATTCTTTATTTTGGATTTAAATGGAAGAAATTGGAATTTTTGTAAAACTTTCCAAAAAACGAAAATATTTAGATTTGAAGGTCCATTTGACATCAAAATTGGATAATTTTTGTATGGTTAGACTCGTCTTGAAACGGGTGTTCGGATTTCATAAGTTTTTCCAAGATTTGAGATGTGGGCCCCACTGTTAAATTTTGAGATGAATTTCGGATTTTAATCCGAAAAGTTAGTAAATTCATATAGAATTAATTCCTACGATTTGTATTGAGTATATTGAATTGTTTATGACTAGATTTGAGGATTTTAGACACGAATTCGCAAGGCAAAGGTTTATTGGATTCTTGAATTTTGTTGCAAAGCGAGGTAAGCATCGTGGTTAACCTTGACTTGAGGGAATAGAACCCTTGAATATTTGTTACTTGAATTTCATGTGTAACGATGTATAGGCAAGGTGACGAGTGCCTATACTTCGTCAAATTATTTGTTTGCATAATTATTTAAGAATCATAAATTGTTTTAAGAAACGAGTTAATTGTTATAATAATTATTTCTCTCGTACTCCTTGTCAAATATTAATTGTTGAATTCATGCAATAATTGTTACATGCTTAATTGATTTATGTGCCTTAATTGCTACTTGACATTTAGTATATTAAATATGAAATTTCCTATTTTCTTCCTCATTTCCGCAATAAATTACTACTTGTCATTACTTGTTTCCTAAATAATTTATAAATATGGTGTGCCTCATTGCCTAATAATTTCTACTGAATGTGGTATCTATGGGAGTATTTTTATTGTATTTATGAGTTGTTAAATTATATTGTTGGAGCGATTGCATGCCAAAACAGAGATTAAAATGAATATATTGGGGGATCGGGTTGCATGCCGCAACGAATTATATTTTAAGTTTATATTGTTGGAGCAGGTTGCACGCCGCAACGGAAATGAAAATGAATATATTGGGGGATTGGGTTGCACGCCACAACAGATTTATTTAAAGTTTATATTGTTGGAGCGGGTTGCACGCCGCAATGGAATTTAATTGAAAGATTATATTGTTGGATTGGGTTACACGCTACAACAGATTTTATTCTAAGTTTATAGCGGGTTGCACGCCGCAATGGAAATACATTAAGGGATTAGGAATGCTGAATTGACTTCAATTATTGATATTATTTACCGGTCTTACTACTATTCCTGTTATTATTATTATTATTATTATTATTATTATTATTATTATTATTATTATTATTATTATTATTATTATTATTATTATTATTATTATTATTATTATTATTAACACGTTAATGTAAGTGATCTGTCTTAGCCTCGTCACTACTTCGTCGAGGTTAGGCTCGGCACTTACACAGTACATGTGGTCGATTGTACTCATACTACACTGTGCACTTCTTGTGCAGATTTCGGAGTTGGTCCTAGAGACGTACTATAGACTTGCTCGGATTTCAGGTACCCAGAGGAGACTTAATTGCACAGATTTCGGAGTTGGCCCCACATCAACAATGTTGGTATTACCCACAGGTTCAGGATCTTATACGGTGTATTGTGATGCATCTCGTGTTGGGCTTGGTGCAGTATTGATGCAAGATGGTAGGGGTGATTGCATATACGTCACAACAGTTGAAAGTCCATGAGAAGAATTATCCTGTCATTACTTAGAATTGGCAGCCATTGTTCATGCGCTGAAGATTTGGAGACACTACCACTACGGCATGTCATGTGAAGTATTCACAGATCATCGTAGTCTACAGTATCTATTCAGATAAAAAGATCTTAATTTGAGGTAGAGAATATGGTTGGAGCTGTTGAAAGACTATGATATCACCATTTTGTATCACCATGGAAAGGCCAATCTGGTGGCCTATGCTTTGAGTAGAAAGGTTGTGAGTATGGGCAGCCTTGCGTATATTCCAGTTGGTGAGAGGCCGCTAGCTGCAGATGTTCAGACTTTGGCCAATTAGTTTGTGAGGTTGGATGTTTCAGAACCCAGTCGAGTTCTAGCTTGCACAATCGCCCGGTCTTCTTTATATGAGCGTATCAGAGAACGATAATATGATGATCCTCATTTGCTTGTCCTTAAGGACATGGTATGACACGGTGGTTCCAAGGACGTGGTTGTGGGAGATGATGGCATTTTGCGGATGCAGGGTCGCATATGTGTTCCTAATGTAAATAGGCTTCGTGAATTAATTCTGGAAGAGTCCCACAGTTCTAGGTATTCTATTCATCCAGGTGCCGCCAAAATGTATCAAGATTTGCGGCAATATTATTAGTGGAGGAGAATGAAAAAGGATATAATGGCATATGTACCTCGGTGTCTAAATTGTCAACAAGTCAAGTACGAGCATGAGAGACCTGGAGGTTTGCTTTAGAAGTTAGAAATTCCTGAGTGGAAGTGGGAGCGTATCACTATGGATTTTGTTGTTGGACTCCCACGAACTCAGATAAAGTTTGACGCATTATGGGTCATTATTGTAACGACCCGACTTATTGTTTTAAGAATCTATGTGACGTTCACCGATTGAAGGTCCCGAGCAACTTCGTAATATGTACTATGACTTGCGTGTACAGTCTAGTTTGGTTTTCGGAAGATTCAGAATTTAATTTAAAGAACAATTCTCATTTTTGAAGCTTAAATGGATAGAGTTGACCGGAGAGTTGACTTTTGAGCAAATGACCCGTGAATGGAATTTTGATGATTCCAACAGCTCTGTATAGTGATTTTGGATATAGGAGCGTGTTCGGAATTTTATTTGGAAGTCCGTAATTAAATAAGGCTTGAAATGGCTAAAATAGAAATTTAAGTTTGAAAGTTTTATCGGGGAGTTGACTTTTTGATATCGGGGTCGGAATCCAGTTCTGAAAATTTTCATAGGTCCGTTATATCATTTATGACTTGTGTGCAAAATTTGAGGTCAATCGGACTTGATTTGATAGGTTTCGGCGTCCAATGTAGAAGTTGAAATTTCTTAGTTTCATTAAGGTTGAATTGGGGTATGATTCGTGGTTTTATCGTCGTTTTAAGTGATTTGAGGTTTCAAATAAGTTCGTATGATGTTTTAGGACTTATTGTTGTATTTGGTTGAGGTCCTGAAGGCCTCGGGTGAGTTTCAGATGGTTAACGGATCAAAAGTTAGACTTAAACAGCTGCTGCAATTTTTATTCTACTGGAAATTCGGGGGCAGAAATCGAAGGCCGAGGATCGAGGCCAAGGATCGAAGGCCCAGGATCGAAGCCCATGATCGAGGGCCGAGGATCGAGGCCATGATCGAGGGCCGAGGGCAGCCTGGACAGAACTGTGAGTTATAAAGCAAGGGACTTCGTTCCATTTTTCATTTTTGACAAATTGGAGCTTGAGGAAAGGCGATATTTGGGAGATTTTTAGAGAAAATATCGGAGTAAGTGTTCTTAACTCAATTATGGTTAGATTACCCGAATCCATCATTTTTTCATCATTTAATTTCTGTTTTGAGATGGAAATTTGGGGAAAATTGTAGAAATCTCATAAAACAAAGTTTTGAGATTTCGATGTCGATTCGGAGTCGGATTTGAGTGAAATAGTATGGTTGGACTCGTAATTGAATGGGTTATTGGATGTTTTGAGTTTTGTCGGATTTCGAGACATGGGCCCCATGGGCGATTTTTGAGATAAATTTCAGATTTTTGTTGGAATATTAGTATTTTCATATGGAATTAATTCCTATAATTAGTATTGACTGAATTGAATTAATTGGAATAGATTTGAGCTGTTCGGAGGATTTATTCAAGCAAGACGATTATTTTGGAATATCGGCCTAACTCCGTAAAGGTAAGTATCTTGCCTAACCTTGAGTGGGGGAATTACTCCTTAAACATTGAGTCTGATGTGAAAATTGTGTAATTGAAACCATGTATGCGAGGTAACGGGTACGCACTTGGTTTATACGTGCATATTATATCGGTTGAAATTCGTAGACGCCCTTAAGTATTAATTTGGAAAAATTGTTGTAACTTATTAAATCCCTTATTTATCATGCCTCATTCCGTATTTGCTGAGGTTATTTTTATATGATAATTTGGTGTGATCGCCACTTGACTTTTATGTGATCTCTGTGTTTGTTTGAGTTGCCATTTTTATGGAAAACAATTTCATTATAGATTTTACCTACATATAATTTAAATGGAAAATTTAGTTAATAAGATGAATAAATCTATTTATTCTTGTGATTTAAAAGAGGTGTTGTTCCTTGATGAATTACTTTTTAGTTCACGTTGTTGAAAATTTGGAATTGAATTATAAAGGTTGTGAATCATATTGAGGCAAAGTGCCAAATTGTGAAATATTAGTCGGTTGAGTTGTTCACTCCCAAATATTTTGTTAAGATGTTGTACACATTATGATCGAGTCGTGGGCACCTTATTATGGAAAAATAATGTATTGTTGATTTCTGTGGAAAGTTATAATATTTGAGCACTTGATGTGCAATTTGTGATATGTTGTAATATTTGAGCACTTTATGTGCAATTTGTGATATGTTAAAATATTTGAGCATTTGATGTGCAATATGTGATATGTTGTAATATTTGAGCACTTGATGTGTAATTTATGATATGTTGTAATATTTGAGCACTTGATGTACAATTTATGATATGTTATGATATGTGAGCACTTGAGGTGCAAGTTGTATTATATTGTGATATTTGGACACTTGAGGTGCGATTTGTGAAATATTTTAATATTGATATGCATGCGGTGATATAAGGTCAGGGTGTTGAAATGCATGTGATGAGATAAGGGTGGCTTGAAACGTGTGGCTAGTAGGTGAACTATTAGGAGTCATGCGGTGTGATAAGGGTTGCTAAAATGTGGGATGTTATTTCGGAAAAAATGATTTCTTTAAAAAAAAATGAAATGTGAAGGCGCTCGCAGTGATATAAGGAAATGAGATATTGTGAATTTATTTATGATTTGGGACTACGAGGCGGTACCTCGGGAGTGCCCTGTTGATATTTCTTTATTTATGTTCTTGTCTTGGGTGATTTTGTTTCATGTAATATGTAAATTCTTGTCTTCTTCCGTGATGTACTAGTTGACTTTATTATTATGTGTTTTGTCCTCCTAGTTATATTGTGTTGGCTCGGGCTTTTTAGCACGAGACTCTGAAAAAGTATATTTCTGTTTTTTCTTATCATATCAATGTATGTGGATCTTATATACATTGATATTATTGGCGCGTGAGTTGTCCGTGCAGTTGTGATAGAAATATGGGCACGAGGTGCCGTGAAAATATAAAAGTGGGCTGAGACCCATATGTTTATGATTTTGAAATGAGGTGTCACAAGGTGACTTTTATTTGAAAGAATTATATTCATAATATTATTTCAAAGAATTATATTCATAAGGTATTTATTTGAAAGAATTATATGTGAAAGATTTATATTTGAAAGACATGTTTAATTGGTTGTACGTGTGTTCCTTATTCGCCTTAGCAATAATTATGATGTTCTTGTTGCCTTGTTGTTATATCACTGGTTGATTTTGTTTGTTATCATTGCTAGTTATTTTTCAGTACTATTGTATACTACTATATTGCATAGGTTATTTGACTAGTGAGTGTCTTGACTGTACCTCGTCACTACTCTACCGAGGTTAGTCTTGATACTTACTGGGTACTAACTGTGGTGTACTTATACTACACTTCTGCATATTTTTGTGCAGAACCAGGTATTGGAGATATCGGACTCGGGCAAAGTTAGTGTGTTGATCGCAAGGATTCAAGGTAGAGATGCTTGGTCATCGCAGTCCCTAGGAGTCTTTCCATTTTATTGTACTGTCAACTCTTATTCGAACAATATTGTATATTGGATCTTTGAGATTCATTGCATGTATTCAGTTAGAGTTCGTGACTCAGTATTACTAGTCTTGGGAAGGTGTTATAATTATTTCCATTGTTGGTTTCGATTATAAAATAAATAAAAAATAAAATAAATAAAATGGCTTGAATTGTAATTGTAATCGGATTACCTAGTCTTAGAGACTAAGTGCCATCACGACGCCTGTGGTTGGATTTTGGGTCGTGACAAGTTGGTATCAGAGCTTTAGGTTCATAGGTTCTACAAGTCACGAACGAGTTTAGTAAAGACTTGCGAATCGGTACGGAGACGTTTGTACTTATCTTCGAGAGGCTACAGAGCTAGTAGGAAATATTTTCACTTCTTTTATTCCTTATCGTACGACATTTATTGAGCCTGAAGCATATATCTTATGTTCTTTTGCATCAACTTGCGTATGAAATTGCGCACTCGGTATCAACTATGCGCTAATGGTTCATGATACTACAGAGGGGTTATAAGGGAGCCAGGGTTGCTCAACCATTGTTACCACGTGTCGTCCAGATCGAGGATGCAGAAGTATTGAGAGATCATTCAATTGTGCACATAGAGTGCATCAGGTTCTGATATTTGGTTGATCAGTACGATCTTAAGAAGTTTTAATTGATTGCCTAATCATCACAATCGTGGTAGGGTCACGAGGTGGATGTAGATATGAAGATAATCTGTGGTAGTAGAGACTATGTAGTTCGTTTGGGATTTCTATTCAGCGAAGGGTACATACTAGCAGCCAAGGTACTAGAGAAAGCGAGTTTAACTGTCACGAGGATGACATGCGCCAAATAAATGGCTTAAGGTATTTTATGACTGGTGTCCTACGAGCGATGAAGGTTAGTATTGTGGATCATCGGAATATGTCCTATGGCTTCGCGCCAAATGAAGGGAGTCCACTATCAACGATCAGATTGCGGGGTCATGTGTTATATCAGTTTTGGCCTGAGATGTATTTATATGGTATCGAAAGGTTCTCCGAAACTTGTATATGATTAAGAGGTGAGATTTGTATGGGATGATGCTGGGGCTTGCAGTATTCCCGCATCCTTAATAATTCTATATTTCAGTACCAGCGGGGTCACAGAAACAATTTCAGAATATTCGGGGTGCTAGAGTAAGTTCTTTTAATGCACCACCGGCATAGAGTTCTTACAGTGGTTATTCCAGTTATCTGGCAGAGATTCAGTATGAGCAGTCGTACCCGCAAAGGGGTTGTTATGAGAGTGGTGATACTAGACACATCAAGAGGAATTGTCCCAGACTTGGAAGGGGTGGATTTCATCATAACACTCAGGCTACAAGCTTTATACCAGTTAATACTTCACGTGCATAGCCAGTTAGAGGTGGAGGCTCGACCCGTTGATATAATTGCTATGAATTGGCTGAGGCCGATACACCAGATGGTGTAGTTACATGTATGACTTAAATTATAATAAAAGGAGCACCATACTTATTTTGATTCGATTCGGATTATCGAGGTGAGAACTCCTTTCATGCCCCTTATATATGGTGGATTAGTGAATTTGTACTCCACTCCAGCATTTATCCCTATTGGGAAATTTTATGGTGTAGCCCATGTGTATCATTTTTGTTTTGTACATTATTGTGGGCTATGAGTGTTGTCACGACTTAATATTTTCTCCGTTTGGGTATCATGATGGCACCTAGTCTTAGGGACAAGGTAAGTCTAACATTTATTTGAAACAACAACATTATTTAAATAACATCTATCAGTTTGATATAGAAATATTTTAAAAATTTACAATTCCCAAAACCGATCGTACAAGTCATAACCTCTACAGAGTGTTTGCTAGAAAACTTCTAAATACAACTGTCCAGGAATAAGAATAAACAATGCAAAATGAAAACTTGAAGGTGACTCAGAAGCCTGCGAACGCAGCAGCAGGTTTATCTTGAATCTCCACAACAACGACCCGCATAACTACTAACGAACAAATACCTGGATCTGCACAAAAATGTGCAGAAGTGTAGAGTGATCACACCACAGCGGTGCCCAGTAAGTATCAAAACTAACCTCGGTGGAGTAGTGACGAGGAACAGCCAAGATACCCACTGGTCAAATAAATTGAACAAGTATAATTATATGAACAACAGAAATATAATGTCTACATAAAGACTATGCAATATGGCTCACAATACAGCAATGGCAATAAGAAAGGAAACAACAAGTATCAACGGAATACCAAAAAGAATGACACGGAAAAGTGAATGGAACACAATCTAAATCTGGAATCACAAATACAACAAGGACAAGTAATAACTCAGCAACTACAACCGCTTTTACATCAGGTTTTAGTCATCAAACTCCAAGAGGTACCGAACCGCAGACAAATCAGTCTCAATACCTGAACCCTAACACTTGGCATCATGTGCCCTCATAACATTTCATAGCCGCACTAACGACTCATGTGCCAATAGATCCATTCTCGCATAGAAGGCAAGTAAACAAGGGTAAGCATTTATGCTCAACAATATCAAGAACACCTCTTATCCAATAAGAGTGCTTAACTACGTGTATGCTTGTGCAAGTGTCCTAACATAGTCCATATCAGCAAATAAGCATAAGGAAAAAGAATGGACAGCACGTAGAATATTTTTTCACAGCTTTCACAAGATAAAGCTCACACAGGTACGTGTACCACTACACAAATATCAATAACAAGAATGCCCCCAGGCCATCACAAATCATCACAAATCAATCCCTCACACAACCCACCTTGTCTCGCCACGTGTGCAATAATAAAGTAAGTGTCTGCCTCGTCTCGCCACACGTGCATAATAATGTTCCCACCTTGTCTCGCCACATGCACAATCCCCACACACACGCACACACACACACACACACACACATACACACGCACACATATATATATATATATATATATATATATATATATATATATATATATATATCACTTTGTCACGCCGCATGTGCAAATATCAATAGTAACAATTGCACGGAAGAAACCTCGTGCAAACCCATAACAACACCCGCACGGCAGAAACCTCGTGCATCACAATAATAACAACCGCACGACTGAAACCTCGTGCATCACCACAACAAGTACAACAACAGCAATGTCAATAATACAAAGTACGACAAGTAAATCAACTCAAGAACTTTAAATCACAAGAAACGGTAGAACCAATTCACAAGGAATAACCACAGTAAAGAATGGTAGGTGTAAAGAGAACATCTCAACAAGGAAAAACTAATATGTAGCAACGATCCCACAATATACATTTCAACAACAGGAAAGCTAACACGAGTCAAATAATTCTAAATAAAATAAGTCGACTAAGATATAGGATATCTAAACTTTTTTTAAGGTTGAAACATTACGATGGATATTCAACATTTCAATTAAGGATAAGCAGCGTAAAGATAATCATAACATCAATTAAGACTGAACAATTATAGGATGAGATATTAATAATTCCATATAAAGATAAGCATATATAGAAAGATAGCATGACAATAAAAGAGGTAACATCTTCAGTTAAGTCAAATAAGAGTCAATCCTGAAGCAATTAATTCTAATTAAAGCATGTAGAGGTGAAACTAGTAAATAGGAACTGAATCATATCAAGAACAACTCCATACTCGGTGAATATAAGGACCTAAGAATCCTAAAAGGCAAACTTTCCACAAATAAGTCCGAGCACGCACTCGTCACCTCACGTACATGGACTACAATCAACATAGAAGACTCAAATCTTAAGGGGCAAATCCCCCACACAAGGTTAGGCAAGATACTTACCTCAAAGAAGACAAACTGATACTCAAATTTGAACTCCTCGGGTGAAATGACCTCCGGACAGCTCAAATCTAATCAAAATAACTTCAAAACACAAATAAAGCTCATAAGAAATTATTCCGGACCATAAAGCTTCAATCTTTATCAAAATCTAAAAATCGGTCCAAAAGTCCACCTCCGGGCCCGCACCTCGGACCCTGACAAATTTTACAAAAACCCAAACACCCATTTCCATATGAGTTCAACCATACTAAAATTATCAAATTCCGATACCATTTCGTCCCTCAAATCATGATTTTTAATTTTGATTTCTTTTTACAAAAACCACCATTTTCCTCAACTCAAAAGAATGATAAAAATAAAGATAAAATCATGGAATATAATAAATTCTAGGTGAAGAACACTTACCCAATCAAATTGCTTGAAAACCCCACAAAGAATCACTCAAAAAACCAAGCTCTAGAACTCCAAAAATGTTTAAAATGGCTAACCCTCAGAATAGAAGACTTTATATTCTGCCCAGGTGTTTGTACATCACGATCGCTGAAGAGGAGCTCTGATCGTGAAGAGGAAATGGCTACTGCCCGGAATTGGTGTTGTGCGATCGTGAATAAGGAAAATAATGGCCCAGGAACTGGGCTATGCGAATGCGTGAAAGGGCATGCGAACGCAAAGAAGGGGAAAACAGACCCTCGCGATTGCGAATGAAATCACGCGAACGTGAAGAACAAAAATCCATTCTCCACAAATTGCACTACGCGAATGTGAAATGGAGGACGCGAACGCGATGAAGGAAATGTGCAGAGCTACGTGAGTCGTACTACGCGAACACGAAGAAGGAAATTGAGGCGGTCAGCATAGACACTTCGCGAACACGAAAGGATATTCACGATCGTGAAGAAAGACATCAGACACCAGAACCAGCAGTTCAAAAATAAGGGGAAATTACCCGTAACCCATCCGGAACATATCCGAGGCCCCCAGGACCCCGTCTAAACACACAAACAAGTTCCATAACCTAAAACATACTTGATCGAGGTCTCAAATCATATCAAACAACGTCAAAACTACGCATCACACCATGAATCAAACTTATGAACTTCCAAAACTTCCAACTTCGAAAACTCATGCCAAAACCTAACAAACCAACCCGGTATGACGTCACATTTTGCAGGCAAGTCCCAAATAACATAACGAAGTCGTTCCAACACTCGGAATTATATTCCGACCCCGATATCAAAAAGTCCACTTCCGGTCGAAATCTCCAAAAATTTGACTTTTGCCATTTCAAGCCTAAATCTGCTACAGACCTCAGATTCACAGTCCTGACACGCTCCTAAGTCCAAAATCACCCAACGGAGCTAACGGAACTCCATTCCGAAGTCGTCTTCACACAGTTTTGACTACAGTCAAAATCCTAAAACTTAAGCTTCCGTTTTAGGGACTAAGTGTCCCAAATCACTTTGAATCATCCGGTAACTAAATGCAACTACGCACGAAAGTCAATACACATAATACGAAGCTTCGCAAGGCCTTATACCACTGAACGAGACTTACATTCTCAAAACGACCGGCCGGGTCGTTACATTGTCCAAATGTGACTTTCTATTACTCTCTACAGTGGGTTTTGATGTGATTTCGGAATAATTGAATTCAATTTTATGAATTATATGACCTACAAGTGTGAGGGTTCATTATGTGTTAAAAAAGAAAAAAATATTATTTACGAAATTTATTGAAAGGAAGAAAGAAAGGAAATTTAAAAACAATAGTTGGCACAATGTGCAAAATACTCGTGATTCGGAGTTGAGGATGAGATCCTTGCATTTTTTTAATGATATAATGTGTTTAAACTGGGCTACAAGCTGCAGTGGAAGTTATATAAGGACGAGAACCTTGTGGTGAAATATTTATGAGTTTAAATTCTCCCTTTATGAAGTTTAATTTGTACAATAGTACTAATAGGGAGTTATGTCTGATAGGCTTATGTGGTAATTCTTTTATGTGTTTCTGTGCCATAATTGTGCTGTAATTATTGAGGTTTAGCCTACGGGGTAAGTGCCCAGGTGGCGTTAAATGTGACTCGTTAACCCGAGTAAATAATTATGAGGTCTTCATGCCTCGCGTGTTGCCGTCAGTGTTGTGAAAACATTTTTTAGATATGATATTTTAGTTAAGATGAGATTAATTAAGGATGCTGAAGTTAATTATAAACAACTATTATAACCAGAGATGTGGTTATGGACATACATATGATGTATTTCATGTCCAGATATCATTATGATAATGTAGTGCTTGTAATACTGAGATTAGTGTTACTGATATATACATTGCGGTGCTTTGTTGGGTTGTGTATGTGTTATCAGGAGTTATTTTGGTGTTACTCTGACAGGTGGATAGGCCCAATTACACGGGAGACTCTGCCGAAATTTGTGAAAATTTTGGGAGTTAGTAAAATTTGGGGGATTGAGACGTGCGAAAGAAGAGATAACTTATGTCATGTGTTTGAGGGTGGACTCTATTTCTCATTCAAGGGCTAATGATCCTAAGTGAGGGAGAATGCAACACCCTGAAATACTTCAACACTATCAAGAAAATTGATGTGAGCGTAGGCACGAGTTTCTATTACCAGTTGAGACTAATACCGTGTGTTGATGTGAAAATCATGCCTTTTGAAAATGTTTGGAGAGTAAGAAATTGGTTTTAAAGTTTATAAGTATGGATAAAAGAAATATCTCAACTGAGATGGTGTTGTCGGACACATGATAAATTGCAGAACATAGAATCACCCGCGGGTATGTGTGTAATAACACTCAGTAATTTAATGTCCTCAGAATAATTCTTGGCACGTTCGAGGACGAAGGTATGTTTTAAGAGGGGGAGAATGTAACGATTACCCGACTTGTCGTTTTAAGAATCTATGTTACGTTCAACGACTTAAGGTCCCGAGCAAATTCGTAATATGTATTATGACTTGCGTGTACAGTCGAGTTTGGTTTTTGGAAGATTCATAATATAATTTAAAGAACAATTCTCATTTTTGAAGCTTAAATGGATAGAGTTGACCGGAGAGTTGACTTTTGAGCTAACGACCCATGAATGGAATTTTGATGATTCCAACAGCTCTGTATAGTGATTTTGGATATAGGAGCGTGTTAAGAATTATATTTTAAAGTGTGTAATTAAATTAGGCTTGAAATGGCTAAAATAGAAATTTAAGTTTGGAAGTTTGACCGGGGAGTTGACTTTTTGATATTGGAGTCGGAATCCAGTTCTGAAACTTTTCATAGGTCCGTTATATCATTTATGACTTGTGTGCAAAATTTGAGGTCAATCGAACTTGATTTGGTAGGTTTCAACGTCGAATGTAGAAGTTGGAATTTCTTAGTTTCAATAAGGTTGAATTGGGGTATGATTCGTGGTTTTAGCGTAGTTTTATTTTATTTGAGGTTTCAAATAAGTTCGTATGATGTTTTAGGACTTGTTGGTTGTGATGACCCAAAAGGTCATCTTATGTTTTAGAACTCGAATATGCGCTCTTAAGCCTTAAAAATCTTATTTTTACCCTCACCGATTTGCGTGCGCAGTCCGAGCATGTTTTTAGAAAGCTTTTATGTTGAAAATTGATGAAAATAAGAATTTTTGTCTTAAAGTTAATTTTAATTCCTTTGGTCAACATTTTTGGTAAACGGTACCAGATCCATATTTTGACGGTCCCGGTGGGTCCGTATTGAATTATGGGACCTGGGCGTATGTCCGGAATTGAATTCGGAGGTCCCTAACTCGAGTTATGAATTTTTGATGAAAATTAAAAGTCTGAAAATTATTTATTTTTAAGAATTTAGTGATGTTTGGCACTGTTAGTACCGGGTCCGTATTTTAGTTTCGGAGCCCGGTACAGGTTCATTATGATATTTAAGACTTGTCTGTGAAATTTGGTGAGAAAGGGAATTAGTTTGACGTGATTCGGATGTCTGGTTGTGAAGATAGAAATTTTAAAGTGTTCTTGAGAATTTCATTTGATTTGGTACTAAATTCGTAGCTCTAGGTGTTAATTTGGCGATTTGATCGTGCGAGCAAGTTCGTATGATGTTTTTAGATTTGTGTGCATGTTTGGTTTGGAGCCCCGAGGGCTCGGGTGAGTTTCGGATAGGCTACGGGATGTTTTGAACTTAGAAAATCTGGTATTTTGCTACAGCAGGAGATTTGGTATGTCCTTCTTCGCGTTCGTGAAGGCTCTCTCGCGAACGCGAAGGGTAAGCTGGTTAGGCTGGAATTTTCTTCTTCGCGAATGCGAAGTGATCGGGGCGTTACCTTTCGCGAACGCGACAAGCTCATTGCGAACGCGTAGTGTTAGGCACTAGGAGGGGGGGAGTTAGCCTTTCCTTCGCGATGAGCAATGTCTCGCGAACGCGATGGCCAGGAGGGGTAGCCTACGCGAACGTGAACACTGTCTAGCGAACGTGAAGGCTTGGCAGCCAATGCTCTTTGCGAACATGACAGTGGACTCGCGAACGTGATGCACATTGTCGCCCAGCACTTAAAACAGAATCCAACACGGGATTAAGCCATTTTTCCCACTTTTCACAAAACCAAATGGTGAGAGGCGATTTTCAAGAGTTTATTGCTTCCCCAAAGTGTTGGTAAGTGATTCTAAACCATTTTCTTTCAATTACCCATTACATTTTATGAATTATCAACCTGAAATCTAGAGTTTTCATGGTAGAATTAGGGGTTAGGGTAGAAACTAGGGATTTCGAAAATTTGGGGATTTAGACCTCAATTTGAGGTCGGATTCCAAAACCCATTACATATTCAGGCTCAGGGATGAATGGGTAAATGGATTTTGGTCCGAACCTCAGGTTTTGACCAAGCGGGTCCGGGGTCGATTTTTCGACTTTTTGGACGAAAATTTGGGAAATTTAATTTATTCAATATAATTGATTCCTTTAGCAATATTTGATATTATTGAGTCATTTTTGAATAGATACGAGTGGTTTGGAGGCGAATTCTGGAAGAGAAGTTGTGATTGAGAATTAAGTGGCCTTCGGAGCAAGGTAAGTGTTGTGTCTAACCCTGACTTGAGGGAATTAGGAACCTTAGACTAATTGCTATGTGAAATTCATGTGAGCGACGTATATGTGAGGTGACGAGTACTTATGCGCCGCCAAATTACCTGTTTTTCCATGTTTCTTCCGTTTTTCTTACATTGTCTCTTTCCTATGCCTAATTGCTATGTGTTTATATTAGTGTTGTTAAATTGATCGTTCTTATCATGTTTACAGATTTTCTGGTGATAATTGAGTATTTATTTCAAAGTTGAGATTGATATTGTGGAACCAAATGTTGAAGTAAGGTTTGTACTTGGTATTCTATCTCCTTGTTGTTATTTATGCATTGCATTATGGTAAGGGAGAGTGTTAATGCACGAAGGGTGATGCCGTGCCATATTGTGAGTGTTAATGCACGAAAGGTGATGCTGTGCCATATTTTAAGTGTTAATGCACGAAGGGTGATGTCGTGCCATATTGTGAGTGTTAATGCACGAAGGGTGATGCCATGCCATATTATGAGAGTTAATGCACGAAGGGTGATGTCGTGCCGTTTATATTGATTTATGGTGAGATTGAGAGTAAAAGCACGAAGGGTGATGCCGTACATTTTTCCTTTACTGTATTTGTGTTCCTATTGATTCATAATATATTGGTTGTTCCAGTTATCATTCTGGTGTAGATCTTTATCTCGTATTTCCCCCAGTATGTTTTCGCCTCCCGATATCTCTTGTCTAATTCTTCACTTCTATTATTTGTGTATACATTGTTAAACTGTACAGGTTTATTTGTAGGTGCCTTGTCTTAGACTCGTCACTACTTCGTCGAGGTTAGGCTCGACACTTACTAGTACATGGGGTCGGTTGTACTGATACTACACTAAGCATTTGTTGTGCAGATTTTGGTACCGGCTCGGGTTGATCAAGATTTTGCTATTGGACCGCTATCCGGAGACTCAAGGTAGATATGTCGGCGTTCACAGACCTTGAAGTCCCCGTCTATCTTTTCTGTTCTACTATTTCTTTCATTCAGATAGTTGTATTTCTTTAAGACTATTACTTGCAGTAAATTCTAGGATGCTCGTAAATTGTGACCCCAGATCCGGGTGGTAGAAATTAAGATAGTTTTGATATTATTACGCACTTATTATATTTCATCTTAGCTAACTATTGTTATTTACTGAATGAAAATAAGGATTTGGTTTAATGATTCTCTAACGTTAGCTTTCCTAGCAAGTGAAATGTTAGGCGCCATCACGGTCTCGACGGTGAAAATTTCGAGTCATGACAATGGTGTATTTGGTTGAGATCCTGAGGGCCTCGGGCGAGTTTCGGATAGTTAACGGATCAAAGGTTGGACTTAAACAGCTCCTGCAATTTTTATTCTGCTGGAAATTTGGGGGGCAGAAATTGAAAGTCGAGGATCGAGGGCCAAGATCGAGGGCCATGATCGAGGTCTAGGATCGAGGCCGAGGATCGAAGGTCGAGGATCGAAGGCCTAGGATCGAGGGCTAAGATCGAGGTCCGAGGATCGAGGTCCATGATCGAGGCCATGATCGAGGGCTGAGGAGCGAGGGCAGCCTGGACAGAACTGTCAGTTATAAAGCAGGGGACTTCGTCCCATTTTTCATTTCTGACAAATTGGAGGTTGAGGAGAGGCGATTTTTGGGAGATACATCGGGGTAAGTGTTTTTAACTCAATTATGGTTAGATTACTCGAATCCATCATTTGTTTTCATCATTTAATTTGTGTTTTGAGATGGAAATCTGGGAAAAAATTTAGAAACCTCATAAAATGAATTTTTGAGATTTCGGAGTCGGATTTGAGTGAAACTAGTATGGTTGGACTCGTAATTGAATGGGTTGTCGGAATTTTTGAGTTTCGTCGAATTTCGAGACGTGGGCCTCACATGCGATATTTTAGTTAAATTTAGAATTTTTGGTTGGAAAATTAGTATCTTCATATGGAATTAATTCCTATAATTAGTATTGACTGAATTGAATTAATTTGAATAGATTTGAGATGTCCGGAGGATTTATTCAAGAAAGACGGCTATTTTGGAATATCGGCCTAACTCTGTAAAGGTAAGTATCTTACCTAACCTTGAGTGGGGGAATTATCCCTTAGGCATTGAGTGTTATGTGAAAGATTAATATTTGAAGGACATGTTTAATTGGTTGTACTTGTGTTCCTTATTCGTCTGAGCAATAATTATGATGTTCTTGTTGCCTTACTGTTATATCACTGGTTAATTTTGTTGTTATCATTGCTAGTTATTTTTCAGTACTATTGTATAATGCTGTATTGCATAGGTCATTTGAGTTGTGAGTGTCTTGATTGTACCTCGTCACTACTATACTGAGGTTATTCTTGATACTTACTGGGTACCAACTGTGGTGTACTCATACTACACTTCTGCACATTTTTTGTGCAGAGCCAGTTATTGGAGATATCGGACTCGGGCTGAGTTAGTGTATTGATCGCAAGGATTCATAGAGTTGTTTGGTCGTCGCAGTCCCTTGGAGTCTTTCCATTTTATTGTACTGTCAACTCTTATTCGAACAATATTGTATATTCGATCTTTAAGATTCATTGCATGTATTCAGTTAGAGTTCGTGACTCAGTATTACCAGTCTTGGGAAGGTATTATAATTATTTCCGTTGTTGGTTTCGGTTATAAAAAAATGACTTGAATAGTAATTGTAATCAGCTTACCTCGTCTTAGAGACTAAGTGCCTTCATGACGCCTGTGGTGGGATTTTGGGTCGTGACAAGTTGGTATCATAGCTTTTGGTTCATAGGTTCTACGAGTCACAAACGAGTTTAGTAGAGTCTTACGAATCGGTACGGAGACGTCTGTACTTATCTTCGAGGAGCTATAGAGCTAGTAGGAAAAATTTTCACTTCTTTCATTCTTTATCGTGTGGAATTTATTGAGCTTGAAGAATATCTTATGTTCTTTTGCATCCACTCGTGTATGAAATTGCGCACTCGGTATCAACTATGCGTTAATGGTTCGTGATACTACATAGGGGCTATAAGGGAGCCAGGGCTGTTAAACCATTGTTACCACGTGTCGTCCAGATCGAGGATGCGAAAGTATTGAGAGATCATTCAATTGTGCACATAGAGTGCATCAAGTTCTGATATTTGGTTGATAAGTACGATCTTAAGAAGGTTTAATTGATTGCCTAATCATCACAATCGTGGTAGGGTCACGAGGTGGATGTAGATATGAAGATAATTTGTGGTATTAGAGACTATGTAGTTCGTTTGGGATTTCTATTCAGCGAAGGGTACATACTAGCAGCCAAGGTACTAAAGAAAGAGAGTTTAACTGTCACGAGGATGACATGCGCCAAATAAATGGCTTAAGGTGTTTTATGACCGGTGTCTTACGAGCGATGAAGGTTAGTATTGTGGATCATCGGAATATGTCCTATGGCTTCACGCCAAATGAGGGGAGTCCACTATCAACGATCAGATTGCGGGGTCATGTGTTATATCATTTTTGGCCTGAGATGTATTTATGTGGTATCGAAAGGTTCTCTGAAACTTGTATATGATTAAGAGGTGAGATTTGTATGGGATGATGCTGGGGCTTACAGTATTCCCGCATCCTTAATAATTCTATATTTCTGTACCAGCGGGGTCATAGAAACAATTTCAGAATATTCGGGGTGCTACAGTAAGTTCTTTTAATGCACCATCGGCACAAGATTCTTACAGTGGTTATTCCAGTTATCTGGCAGAGATGTAGTATGAGCAGCCGGGACCACAGGGGGGTTGTTATAAGAGAGGTGATACTAGACACATCAAGAGGAATTGTCCCAGTTAGAGGTGGAGGCCCGACTCGTTGATATAAGGTTTAATTGATAGCCCAATGGAGGGGTGGATTTCATCAGAACACTCAAACTACAAGCTTTATTCCAGTTAATACTCCACGTGCATAGCCAGTTAGAGGTGGAGGCCCGACCCGTTGATATAATTGCAATGAATTGGCTGAGGCCGATACTCCAGATGGTGTAGTTACAGGTATGATTTAAATTATAATAAAAGGAGCACCATCCTTATTTTGATTCGATTCAGATTATCGAGGTGAGAACTCATTGCATGTTCCTTATATATGGTGTATTAGTGAATTTATACTCTACTCCCGCGTTTATCCCTGTTGGGAGATTTTATGGTATTAGACCGTGTCTATAAATTTTGTTTTGTACATTATTGTGGGCTATGAGTCCAAAGGTGACTTTCAATTACTATCTACAGTGGGTTTTGATATGATTTTAGAATAACTGAATTCAATTTTATGAATTATATGCTTATATGCCCTACCGGTATGAGAGTTCATTATGTGTAAAAAAAAAGAAAACAAATTATTTACAAAATTTATTGAAAGGAAGAAAGAAAGGAAATTAAAAAAAAATCCAGTTGGAACAATGTGCAAATACTTGTGATTCGGAGTTGAGGACGAGATTCTCGCATTGTTTTATATGATGTAATATGTTTAAATCGGGCTACAAGCCGCGATGGAAGTTATATACGGACGAGGTCCATGTGGTGAAATATTTATGAGTTTAAATTCTCCCTTTGTGAAGTTTAATTTGTACTATAGTACTAATAGGGAGTTATGCATGATAGGCTTATGTGGTAATTCTTTTATGTATTTCTGTGCCATAATTGTGTTGTAATTATTGAGTTTTAGCCTTTGGGGTGAGTGCCCATATGGCGTTAAATGTGACTCGTTAACCCGAGTAAATAATTATGAGGTTTTCATGCCTCGCGTGTTGTCGTCAGTGTTGTGAAAAAAAATTATATATGAAATTTTGGTTAAGATAAGATTAATTGAGGATGCCGAAGTTAATTATAAATAACTATTATGACTAGAGATGTGGTTATGGACATACATATGATGTGTTTCATGTCCAGATATCATTATGATAATGCAGTGCTTATAATACTGAGATTAGTGTTACTGATATATACATTGTGGTGCTTTGTTGGGTTGTGTATGTGTTGTCAGGAGTTGTTTAGGTGTTACTCTGACAGGTGGATAGGCCCAATTACACGGGAGACTCTGCCGAAATTTGTGAAAGTTTTGGGAGTTAGTAAAATTTGGGGGATTGAGACGTGCGAAAGAAGAGATAACTTATGTTATGTGTTTGAGGGTGGACTCTACTTCTCATTCAAGGGTGAATGATCCTAAGTGAGGGAGAATGTAACACCCTAAAATACTTCAACACTATCAAGAAAGTTGATGTGTGCATAGGCACGAGTTTCTATTACCAGTTGAGACTAATACCATGCGTTGATGTGAAAATCATGCCTTTTGAAAATGTTTGGAGTGTAAGAAATTGATTTTAAAGTTTATAAGTATGGATAAAAGAAATAATCTCAACTGAGATGGTGTTGTCGGACACATGATAAATTGCAGAACATAGAATCACCCGCGGGTATGTGTGTAATAACACTCGGTAATTTAATGTCCTCGGAATAATTCTTGGCACGTTCGAGGACGAAGGTATGTTTTAAGAGGGGGAGAATGTAACGACCCGACTTGTCGTTTTAAGAATCTATGTTATGTTCAGCGACTTAAGGTCCCGAGCAAATTCGTAATATGTATTATGACTTGCGTGTACAGTCGAGTTTGGTTTTTGGAAGATTCATAATTTAATTTAAAGAATAATTCTCATTTTTGAAGCTTAAATGGATAGAGTTGACCGGAGAGTTGACTTTTGAGCAAACGACCCATGAATGGAATTTTGATGATTCCAACAGCTTTGTATAGTGATTTTGGATATAGGAGTGTGCGGACGCGGCAGATATACCTTGAAGTCTCCAAAGCTATCCCGGCTCACTGATAGTGCGGCTGATTAGGAGCACCTGGATCTGTACACGAAAACAACATGTGTAGAAGAGTAGCGTGAGTACACTACAATCGGTACCCAGTAAGTGCCAATCCTAACCTCGGTCGAGTAGTGACGAGGTCAGGTCAGGACCCTACTGGTATAATTAATAATAAGGCAAGAATGAAATATCGTAGTAAAATAAAGACGGAAATTTAACAAGAAAGAATTCATAGAAGATAACAGCTCAGTACATAGAATACAACATGGGATCTCTCGAGATACCGTCTCATAGTCCCAAACGTAAATGTGCAGGGGGATCTCCCAGAATACCGTTCCGTAGTCCCAAAGTAAATATGCAAGATAGGGGGATCTCCCGGAATACCGTTCCGTAGTCCCAAACATATGCAGTACATTGGGATCTTCCGGAATACCGTTCCGTAGTCCCAATGTAAATATGCAGCGAAACAATAGAATGCAATAGTTATGACACGAAATCCTACAATTCAACCTAAGTACCAGTTAAGAAAAGACAGGTAAATTCACTAAACACGTTGCACGTAGTTCAAGTAAATAGTTAAGGCAAGTAGGCATGTTATTCTAATCTAGCAGGATACTACACATGCTGATGAAACTCAAATAATATAGAAATTAGGTTATTACTTAGTAGAAAAATCGGGGTTTTACACAATTAGCTCGTGTACGTACTCGTCACCTCACGTACACTGCGTTCATATATCAAATCAGTACAAATCCTACGGGGAGTTCCCCAACACAAGGTTAGGCAAGCCACTTACCTCGAACCAAGCTCAATCAATCGGTAACAATGCCTTTTCAACGAATATCCGACTCTAAATGGCCCAAATCTAATCAAAATAATTACATATCATAAATACAACTATAATAGACTAATCTAAATAATGAAATCAAAATTTAAATAAATATTCCGAAATCCGTCCTAAAGAGTCGACCCGGGCCCATGTCTCGGAATCGGGTAAAAGTCACAAAAATTCAAAAGTCCATTCACTCACGAGTCTAACCATATCAGATTTACTAAATCTGACACCAAATGGTCCTTCAAATCCACAAATCAAACTTTCCAAATCCCTAGTCTCAAACTCCCAAATTCCACCTTAAATACACACTAGCTAGGTGGAAAAATAAATGGGGAAGCAAGATTATTGATCAAAAATAAGCACAAGGGACTTATCTCAAGAAATTCCTCGAAAACGCTCTCACAAATCGCCCTAAACCGAGTTTGCAAAAGTCCAAAATGACAAAAATCATGAAGCCCTTCGGTTTTAAACACTGCCCAGGCATTTTCGCACCTGCAGAGCCTGGGCTCGCACCTGCGCGCCCGCTGGTGTGAACAATATGGGCACACCTGCGAAAAATGTGGCCTTCGAGAGTAGATTCTTGAGGAGGCCCACAGCTCGCGGTATTCCATCCATCCGGGTGCCGCGAAGATGTACCAGGATTTGAGGCAGCACTATTGGTGGAGGCGAATGAAGAAGGATATAGTTGGGTCTGTGGCTCGGTGTCTAAACTATCAGCAGGTTAAGTATGAGCATCAGAGACCGGGTGTCTTGCTTCAGAGATTAGAGATCCCATAGTGGAAGTGGGAGCGGATCACTATGGACTTTGTAGTTGGGCTCCCACGGACTTCGAGGAAGTTTGACGCTATTTGGGTTTTTGTGGATCGGCTGACCAAGTCCACGCACTTCATTCCAGTTGGTACTACTTACTCTTCAGAGCGGTTGGCTGGAATTTATATTCGAGAGATCGTTCGCCTGTATGGTGTCCTAGTTTCCATCATTTCAGATACGGGTACTCAGTTTACATCGCAATTTTGGAGGGTCGTGCAGCGAGGGTTGGGTACTCAGGTTGAGTTAGGCACAACTTTTCACCCTCAGACAGACGGGCAGTCCGAGCGCACTATTCAGATATTGGAGGACATGTTGCGTGCTTGTGTCACTGACTTTGGGGATTTATGGGATCAGTTTCTTCCACTCGCGGAGTTTGTATATAACAACAGCTATCAGTCGAGTATTCAGATGGCCCCGTACGAGGCTTTGTATGGGAGAATATGTAGATCTCCGGTTGTATGGTTTGAGCCGGATGAGGCTAGGCTTTTAGGTACAGACTTGGTTCAGGACGCATTAGATAAGGTGAAATTGATTCAGGAGCGGCTTCGCACGGCACAGTCTAGGCAGAAAAGCTACGCGGATAAGAAGGTCCGTGATGTATCTTTTATGGTTGGGGAAGGTTTTGCTGAAGGTATCACCCGTGAAGGGTGTTATGAGGTTTGGGAAGAGGGGCAAGTTGAGCCCCCTGTTCATTGGGCCATTTGAGGTGCTTCAGAGAATAGGGGAGGTGGCTTATAAGCTTGCCTTGCCACCTAGCTTGTCGAGTGTGCATCCAGTGTTTTATGTTTTCATGCTCCGGAAGTATATTGGAGATCCGTCCCATGTTTTGGATTTCAGCACGGTTCAGTTAGAGGGTGATATGACTTATAATGTGGAGCCGGTGGCTATTTTGGATAGGCAGGTTCGAAGGTTGAGGTCAAAGGATATAGCTTCAGTGAAGGTGAAATTGAGAGGTCAGCCTGTGGAGGAGGCTACCTGGGAGACCGATCGGGAGATGCGGAGCAGATATCCACGTCTATTTGAGACTCCAGGAACTCGGAGTGAAATGAGACACTTAGTCTCATAATTGAAAAATTGAGTTAGAAAAGTGGACCGGATATGGATCTATGTGTAAACGACCTCGGATTTGAATTTTGATGATTCCAATAGCTCCGTATGGTGATTTTGGGCGTAGGAGCGT
>AWOL01S0005956.1:0-23117 GCA_000715115.1 Nicotiana otophora
GTCATATGGTGTGTCCGGACAAGTTTAAACCAGCATGGATGGTTCTTGATTAGGCAACAAGTTACATTCATCGGATACTGATTCTATAGCCATGACATTTATGAACTGTAGATTCAAATCAAACTGCACAACAGATGTTGCAAAAAATTTAGTGCATCTACTCATGAAAAGGGATTAACTTATCTACAGTTGAAATGTAGACTATGAAGGATAAATGAACCTTGATTTTCTTCAAGTTCTCATTCCTAGCTCTTTATTCATTGAGGGTCACATGTATCGATGCTAGTTCCTATCAAGTCAGTAAGAACACACATTCAGACAAGAAAATTTTGATTTAGTTTTCGAAAAATACAAGATAATTAATAAAATTCCTGGAAACTGACCCTCTTCCAAGAAAAATAAAACTTAAATGGAGCTTCTAAGAGAAAAGAAAATCTTTTCTAGAACCACAATTTCTTCCAGGAAATAGGTTTTTACTAGCAAGATTCTTCTTGGGAACAATAACTTAGTACCAATTCAGCGCAAAGAATAAAAAGGAATTGGTTATATTTTTGATACATTTATTTTTATTAGATTTTATTTATTTTATAATAAAAATATAGCAATAGATGAGACAACTCGATGAAACCTTATATCATCACAGAAAGAATAAACAAACGTGTGCAGATACCAAATGAAAGTTCAAGCAATGTAGTTAGTTTAGGTCATAACTCATAAGTTTTGCTACATTCGTCTAGTCATTTTACTGGCACCTCAAAATTCACCTGAATGTGACTAGAACAGTGCTATAAAAGAGAAACTTCTGATTTAGACAGTTTAACTTATCTTTATTAAATCAATTAGTGAAATAATATACCAACCTGGATACCATCGGTCTTGCCATCTTGATCCAATTGAACAATTTCCTTATATAGCTCTATTTTTTTCTCCTATAAAAGGTTCAACAACATAATACTATTTAAATACAAGCTCAACTAATTTCACATTATTTACAAGAAAGGAGCATACCCCAGAAGAAGGGTACACTTCCATCGGCTAGCAAAGAACAATGTGCAGTAAGTCTAATTCAAGACGATTATGGATAATTTGAGATCAAGATCAAGATATATAGAACACTCACAGTAGTTAAAAAGGTAGTTATTCAAGAGCTGTCATAGAGAATGAAAGAAAATTCTCCATGAAAATCTCTAGCAACTTGATTTGCATAATAAAGACCTCTATCTCTCAAAGTCCTGTAAGTCTCTACAGCAATAATTACTTTATTTGTTATATTATTTAACCATATTGTTACTTTATATGTTATACATTCTCAATATGGCCTTAGAAAAGCAGAATATGCCATCCACAACTGCAAACAACCTAGCACAAATAAAATATTGATAATAAAAATGGCCTATCATCCAATTGCTTATTTATAAATAAATATATCCAAACAATTATTTATATATGGCATGCAAGACAATGGATTAAATAAAGAGTTATCAATGTGTGCTAATCCCCGAAAAGTTCTCGTTTTTTGCCTCTCCCTCTCCTGAAATATAAACAATAAGGAAGAATGTTCATTGAGTAGAAAGTTTCCCCTATTTGGGCTCAAGCTAACAAGGTAATTTTAACTAGAAGGAGCTTCCATTCAAATCATCACCCACAGTATATAACTAATCCCTGCTTGGACTCTTGCACTATATCTTTAAAATTCAACCCTACGCCCACAAATAATGAATTAACACCAATAATTTAACCTGTCATTTGCTTACTAAGTTAAATAACATATAATTGGATATATGGTTTCCTATATTTAGAAAAGTTTTTACCTCTCTTTGGCCAGCATCAGTACTTTGAGTGGTCTCATTTAGCCTATTATTGCATCACCTTTTGTATAGAATCTGGTAAAACAAACAACAGACACATGCAATTATTTTTTTTCCTCATTTGGTCTATTGTTGCATCTGCTTGCGCTCTATTTCTCTTCTCTAGGAGCATTTGTCTTTAAAACTTTTCAAATCATACTAATCTAACTCAAGGTCACATGAATTAAAACTTCTCAACCTACAAATGTCAGGAAATAAAACGATGTCTGGACATTCAAATATTTATAGAACTACTAGTAAAATATTATACACATTGATCATTATTATCCAAGTAAACATATCTCTTTGTGACATTTTATCAAATACTGAATAGGTTTCTTAATTTTGTCCTCTAGAAGCAACTCCTAAAATAATATAGAATACTCAAATGATTCATAATCAAATTCCATCACAAGCAATATAGTAAAAGGCAAATGAAGGAACTAAACCCAGTACGTATTATTACAAAATGAATATCGAACAAACGCAAAGCTAAAAATGAAAACCAAATTTGAGAACAGTTAATTTCTACCAAAATGGAATACATAAAATATTCTATCTTTATAAGGATGTGGATATCAAATGAAAAATACAAGTAGAAAAATTTACAAAAGTATCAGAGAGGTAACTGACAGTGATGGAGATGCCGACGATAGTTGTAAGGTAGAGGGTTTTGATCTTTAACTAGTTAATCGGGCTTTGACAATGCTATAATGTCGGTGTTCATCATTTTTCTTTCTTTTGGGTTGCTGCTATTATCTTCAATATTCATTGATTGCCAAAAGATCTATAAATTATGAGATGCTTTAAATGGGAAGAAAGAAGAGAAACACTACAGAAAGAAAAAGGAAGAGGCGTGAGGAGTAAGTGAGAGGGAAATGAAAAACATAAGTTTGCTTTTGGAGGCAACATTAAAAAGTTCTTTTACTGGCAATTTCTTTTAATTACCAGTAAAAATATAGCTTTTCCCGTCTAATTTACATTAGCCGCTAACAATTTGACATAAGGAACTAAGCAATTATCTTATTTTCACTAAATAATTGCCGCTAAAAATACTTTTTGTTGTAGTGGTAGAACTGTCGGAGGGTTACAAACCTCCTAAGTTTGAGATGCTTGATGGCACCGGTGATCCTAAGGTGCATTTGAGAACCTACTGTGACAAGCTTGTAGGAGTGGGTAAGAATGAAAACATCCGCATGAAACTGTTCATGCGAAGTCTTACAGTAGATAATTTATCTTGGTATATTAGCCAGAATCCGAAGAAGTGGACGAACTGGGTAAGCATGGCCTCTGATTTCATAGATAGATTCAGATTCAATACAGAGTACGCGCCAGACATTTTCTATATCCAGAACCTCAAGAAAAAGCCAACAAAAATCTTCCGCGAGTATGCTACTCGTTGGAGATCAGAGGCCGCCAAGGTGAGGCCACCACTTCAAGAAGAACAAATGAATAAGTTATTCGTCAGAGCTCAGAATCCACAGTATTATGAAATATTGATGGTTATAGAGAATCACAAGTTCTCCGATATCATGAAGTTAGGAGCAAGAATAGAAGAAGGGATCGAGAGCAGTATGGCGACCAACTTCGAGGTATTGCAAGCCACTAACAAAGCTTTACAGTAATGAGGTATTTCTAAGAAGAAGGAAGTGGGTGTCATAATGGTAGCCCAGGGCCTAAGAGTCCTCTTACCTATCAAACACCTCCACCCACATACCAACCCTCACCTCCAAAATACCAATACCCTACCACCACCTACCATACCTATAACACCCAACCTGCATATTACCATTCAACTCCTCTCGCCCGCCAAAACTACCCAAAGCCACAACTAAACTTTGACCGCAAATAGACAATACACCCCTATTGCTAAACCCATAGCCCAACTGTATGAGAGACTAAAGGCTACTGATTACGTCACTCCCATTCCTGTTGTTGTTGTTGAAAACCTTTCCTAATGGGTTAACCCCCAACAAAACTTGTGCCTACAATTTAGGCATGAAGGGTCATACCATTGAGGAAATTTGCATGTTGAAGGACAAGATCCAGACGCTGATTGAAATCAAAGTTATACACGCCAAGGAGGCCGTGGCGAATGTCTGCAATAACCCACTTCCTAATCATAGAGACGAGGGAGTGAATGTGAAATAAACTGATGAAGAATAGGATCAGGAGGGATCCATCGGACTTATTCGAGAGGGGGACGCTCCCAAAACATCTCATGTCGCCCTCTCACCGATTATGGTGCAAACCCAGGCACCGTTTAAGGTCGAGGTAGCTACGCCCTTCACTGTGATGGTAGATCCAACACCGTCCTATAAGTCTGATGCTATTTTATGTGGCAGAGGCGAGAAGAAAAGGAAAAGACAAGATGGAAGAGATAGGTGTTGCGCAAGGAATGACCAAAACTGGCAGAGTTTATACACTGAGAATCTTGGAGGAACAAGCAAGGAAACCACATCTAAGCCACATGTCGTGGAGACAAACACTGATGATATTTGGAGAAAGGTACGAGCGAGGGAATACTCGATTGTTGATCACCTGAACAAGATGCCCGCCCAGATATCCATCTTATCGCTATTGCAAAATTCAGATGCGCACAAGAATGCCTTGATGAAGGTATTAAGTGAAACTTATATGCCTACCGGTATCACTAGTGGGGAGATGGCTAATATGGTATGACTGGTACTAGAGAGACACAAGATTACTTTCCGCGAAGATGATCTACCACCGGAGGGGTTGAGTCACAATAAAGCATTGCACATCACTGTGCAATAAGAAGACAAGTTCATTGCCAGGGTTCTGATAGACAAGGGTTTGAATTTGAACATATGCCCGCTAACTACTTTGAAAAGACTAGGTAAATGACTGCATGAGATACGGATAGGAAGTATGAACGTGAAGGTATTTGATGGGTCTCAAGAGCTACTATAGGAGAAATCAACCTTGATATGCAGATGGGCCCGACCTGGTTCGACGTTGCATCCAAGTGTTAGATATATCTGCCACCTACAACTTGTTATTGGAACGACCATGGATACAAGCAGCTCGGGCAGTCACTTCTACTCTGCACCAGGATGTGAAGTTTAGGGGTGGGCATAAAATTTGAAAAATTGAATTCCGAACCGAACCGAATTAATTTGGTATTTTGGTTTTAGTTTTTTTGGTATTTCGGTATATTTCAGTACAAAAATTACTGTGTTTCGGTAGTTCGGTACGGTATACAGTATTGTGTTTTTGATATTTAGGTATTTCGGTATACCAAAATACCGAAATATTTTAGTTCAAGCCCAACTCTATTTTTATTTTCCAGTCCAATAAGCCTAAGACCACACTCCAAGACCCCTAATTCCCTAATCCCTTAGAGGCTTAGAGCTCAAGTAGACTTACGGGCAATATTTGCTCTTACCCCCTTTCCCTTTCTATTTTCTAACCTAGACTTCTCTCAAAAATTCCAACATTGCTTGGCTATTGCTGATTCACGACTACAATAGCAGACGATGGAGACTTCACGACCTCAACGAGCGGCGACGGCGACTCCTCTCCTCGGTGACTGCTTGTTTGCTAATTATTGACTTTAATTCAGGTTCATAACTTCTTTATTCTTCAATCTTGAGGTTTTATGTAAGTCTTCAACTGCTTCTTTTGTCCTTTTTCACCTTACGATTTCATTGTATAGTTGGGTGGGTAAAGTTACTTATTTGATGACTTGGAGCTATAATTGTTTGGATTTAAACCCAAGCTACTCTACTAAGTAAACACTGTCCGATTATAATCTGTTCCAGAAAGGGTTAACTTATTTGTAAAATTAAGCACTTTTCCTTGATTTTTGAGGTATGGAGACACTGCCTAAATCCTCTCTACTTCAATCAAATAGTAAATCTGTATAACTTAATACTCTCATTCAATGGATAGTTAAAACTTATGAGTGAACATGGTTTATCAGAAATTCAAAACGGATCTGTTAAGATTTAATTATAATCTTTTGAAAAATCTTTTAATATTTTGAGTCTGTTTGGTAGTACTTGGGCAGTTTGGTATAATAAAATAGGGAAAATGTAAATTAAAAATTAACAGAGTGTTCTGTAGTATTGCTTGTAGTATTTTGTTTGTAGTGTTCTATTTAGTATTTTTCTTTTAATAATTTGTGTTTGTATTTATTTTAATTTTGTATAGATGGCGGATGAAAGTAGAGTAAATGATGTTGGTTCAACTGAAATCTTACCTATTACTGATGATAGCAATGCCAACACAATTAATACTCAAGATTCTAAGAAAAGAAAAGCCATAGAACCTAGATCTATTATTTGGAAACATTTTGATAAATTGCAAAAACATGGGGTCGGTAAAGCGCGGTGTAAATATTATAAGCAAGCTTATACTGCTAATTCATCTAAGAATGGAACAACATGATTGAGAAGTCATTTGAAAAGATGAAAAGAATACCTACCTAACATTGATAGAGATAATACTTAAATAAGGATAAACTTTCAATCTTGCCAAAATGATGGAGAATCACTTTGGAAATTTGATCAAGAAGTGATTAGGAGGGCTTTAATTGAGATGATATCTATTGATAAACTACCATTTAGCTTTGTAGAAAAGGAAGGCTTTATGAGTTTTTGAGCATAGCTTAACCACTATTTCGTCTTCCTTCTCGTAGAACAATAACAAGGGATTGTTATGAAGTTTATAGTGAATTGAAGCAAAATCTAAGAAGGTTTTTTAGAAAAGCACAATAAAACATTTGCCTCACAACAGACACATGGAATTCATTGCAAAGAATAAATTATATGTGTTTGACAACCCACTTCATTGATAGAGATTGGAAGTTGCATAAAAGAATACTAAATTTTTGCCGTATCACTAGTCATAAGGTTGAAGAGATGACTAAAGTTATTTGTAATTGTTTGCTTGAATGGAAATTAGACAAGGTGTTCACTGTTACCGTGGACAATGCTTCTTCAAATAATGTCAAAGTCAAAGAATTATCTAAAGAGTCAGATATGTGAAAAACTAATATGATGAGTGGTAAGCATTTTCATGAGAGATGCATGGCTCATATGCTTAATCTAATTGTGCAAGATGGTTTGAAAGAAATTGATGATTCTGTCACAGGTGTTAGAAATACTGTGAGGTATGTGAGATCGTAGCCTACAAGGACCTTAAAGTTTAAACAATATTGTGCACATGTAAAGCTAGAATGTACCAAAATATTATGTTTGGATGTTCCTACTAGGTGAAATTCCATCTATTTGATGTTGGATACGATGCAAAACTTTGAAAAGACCTTTGACAAGTTTCATCTTTTTTATGATGGATTTTCTGCTTATCTTTGTTCTCATCTTTGTGAATACGGTAGTAGTGCAGGTCCTCTTAAATCTGATGATTGGGTGAATGTGAGAAATGTGATAAAGTTTCTTGCAATATTTCACGAGCTCACCAAAAAAGATTCGGGTTCACGTTATATCACTTGCAATGCTCATTTTGAGAAGGTATTTGAACTTTATTGTCATTTGAAAATTTGTTTAATTAGTGAGGATGAGAGTTTGAGAAAAATGGTTGAGCGGATGCAAGAAAAGTTCAAGAAGTCTTGGGGTGAGCCTGAAAAAGATGAATAAAATAATTTGTATTGCTTCCGTTTTGGATCCACGTAACAAGTTTGGACATGTTAGCCTTGCACTTGATGAACGTTTTCGGGAGGAAAAATGGAAGAAAATAAATAATGAGGTGTATGCTTATATGAATTCTTTGTTTCTAGAGTATCTAAAAAAGTATTCATCGGGATCTTGTCCTCTATTTTCATCTAGATCTACTTCATATGATAACATAAATACATCTAGTGAGAGTGTTATAACTGCGTCATTAATAACGACGAAGCTTCACTTGAAGAAACGAAAGGAAGACAATGGAAGTGGGGGTGCTAAATCGTAGTTGGATAAATACATTAGTGAAGAACAAGAGCCTTTTAGTGAAGAATTTGATATCTTAAGTTGGTGGAAAACACATGCTCCTAGATTTCCTATTCTTTCAGAGTTGGCTCGTGATGTGTTGGCTATTCCAATTTCTAGTGTGGCGTCGGAATTTGCGTATAGCATCGGTGGACATATTCTAGATTCATTTAGGAGTTCATTGACTCCTAAATGTGTGCAAACTATTATTTGTATTCAAGATTGGTTTAGAGAAGAGAAGAATCCTATTAGTGTTGAAGAAGAGTGGGAGTATCTTGAGGAACTCGAACTTGGTAAGCTTTAATATTTTGTATGTGTTTTAGTTCAAAATAATATATTACACTTGCTTATGTTGAATGACATATTTGATCGAATTATCTTTAAATATGGAAAATAATTGAAGTACTACTAGAATTGTTGATGTATAGTTGCAACTTGAGTGGTAAGTTTAATACTCTATTTATTTGGACATGTACTTTTGTAGTTTTGTTCTTTTATCATCAAAAATTTATATTCTAACTTATGATTTTATCTTCTTTTTTTAGGTTCAAGTTCAATCATGCCCCTTGTTCCTAAAGTGTCCTCACATGTTTGGGAACATTTTGAGGTGGTAGAAGATAACGAAGAAATTCGCAAAATAGAGTGCAAGCACTGTGGTCGAGTCTATAATGTTCATCCAAAGAGGGATGGCACATATAGTTTAAGGAAGCATATCGGGGGCTGTCTTGAGCGTCTTCAAGAAATTCGTATTTAAGTTTATTTGAGACAATGTGTTATTTTGAATTTGTTAGGATTTTTAAGCTTAATATGTTAGACGCTTAGACTTATGGGCCAGTGTTCTCATATTGATGTTGTTGCTGCTTGTTAGTTACAATTGCAGCTTTATGTTTTGGCAGGTGTATGCCCTCTCTGTTTTTGTTGCATCTGAATATTATTGAATTCTAATTTCTACTGATGCTTGTTAGATGACAGATGTTGCTGTTGTGTTACATTCTGCTGCTCGTTTAAAGAAGTGCTTGAATGGACAACTTCTCTAGTCATTTGTGTTTATTGTTTAATGTACTTTAATTCTGTTGATGCTTGTTGTTGTTAGCCTCGTTAGTTGGCTTGTTGCTTAGTTACTGTTGAATCCATTTTGGAGATGCACAGACTGCTTGGAGCCTTGGAATGTTGGTTTTGTTGTCACTCTATTTCGTTGGTTGATTTTTGCTGATGATTGTTAGATGGCAGAAGCTTGGAATGTTGGTTTTGCACTTTTGTTGTTACTCTATTTCTTCCAAATATCATATCAAACATAAATTCTTTTAAATTTCAACCAAACACAACAACCACGAGTATTGTCTAGCAGGCAGCAACTAGCTTAGCAAATCGTGTCTAGACGTCCAGTCCACTCCATCTATATCATCTATTCTGTTAATGTATCAAACCGAAACCGTACCGAATCAAAATAACAAATATCGAACCATACTAAAATACTTAGGTATGGTATTTGGTATACACATTTGATAAACTGAATACCCAAATACCGAACCAAAGTACCGAATGCCCATCCCTAGTAAAGTTCGAGTGGAATCATCAAGAGTTGATTATTCATGAGGATTTAAGTAGCCCTATTTACACCAACAAAACTATGCCATCTATCGAGAACAGGAGAAAATTGGGAGGAGAAACACACCACGGCATTGAGCGAGTAAACGCAATCGAGAAGGGTCGATGGGGGAGCAATAAGATAGAGAGCATACTGATGTGGTTGGGGTATGAACCAGGCAAGGGTCTTGGCCCAAAACTTCAAGGGATCACAGAAACCTACGGCCACAAGATCATGGCACAACCTTTGGTCTCGAGTTTGAATATACCATGCAAGAATATCAAGATTGGATGTCGTTGTGGTGCGCCGCTTAATATCCATTAGAACAACCCATACCATCACTGCACCAGACATTCCACCAGACTGATGTAATTTGGGGATCCGAGGAAGACGAGGTTTTGGCCGGTATGGGGAAGCTATTTCTGGATGAGGAAGATATGGGATGCAGTGCAATCTTTGAGGAGGAGGAGGAAGACCGTACCCTTCAGACAATGGGAGAAGGAGTTGCTTTCAGTAACTGGACTATTTCATCATCCCGGGCTTGCCGAGTACCTGGGTAGCCTTGGCAGAATTAGCAAGATTTATTTTTAAATTGTGTTTGGGCATTTAAGACATTTTTAGTGTTTGTCTTGAAATAATTACTCGAGACATCGAGTCATACTTGTTGATAATTTTAAGTTTTATTAATGTATTATTGCTTTCGTTTATTTATTATTATCTTTCTACATTCTTTTCAGCATAATTATTATATATCCTGATGAACCTACGACTATGACATGCAATGAGACAACGCAACATAAGGAAATTGTCAAAGAGGTAAAGAATTTTGAGAACAAACCAAAGTCCAAATTGGAAGAAACTGAAGGTAGTTAACTTAGGGGATTCTAAAACATTCAAAGAAACTTGCATTAGCATTCATCTATCGCCATCAGAAAAGGAAGAATGCATCATATTTCTAAAAGAATACGAGAATATTTTTGCATGGTCCTACGATGACATGACTGGGTTAAGCACGTCCATAGTGGCTCATAAGCTACCTGCCAACCCCGTGTGTTCCCCGGTAAAGCAGAAGCTCAGGAAGTTCAAGTCAGATATGAGTCTGAAAATAAAGGAAGAGGTTACCATGCAGATCAAAGCCAAAGTCATTCGGGTGGTTGAGTATCCAATTTGGTTAGCCTACATTGTACCAGTTCCGAAGAAGGATGGGAAGGTTAGGGTGTGCGCTGACTATCGAGATCTGAACAGAGCAAGCCCTAAGGATGATTTCCCATTGCCCAACATACACATACTGATCGACAACTACGCCAAGCATGAACTCCAATCCTTTGTGTGTTGTTTCGCAGGATATCACCAGATTTGGATGGACGAAGAAGACGCCGAAAAGACAGCCTTCATCATGCCATGGGGGATATATTGTTACAAAATGATGCCAGTTGGTTTGAAGAACGTTGGGGCTACTTACATGAGGGTCATGACTACTCTTTTTCATGATATGATACACAAGGAAATAAAGGTGTACGTGGATGACGTTATTATCAAATCTAAGAGAAGTTTGGATCACATAGCAGACCTGAGGAAGTTTTTTGACCGACTTTGAAAGTACAATCTGAAGCTAAATCCAACAAAATGTGCTTTCGGAGTCCCTGCTGGAAAATTGCTGGGTTTCTTCGTCAGTCGCCGCGGTATTGAGCTAGACCCGTCAAAAATCAAAGCTATTCAGGACTTGCCACCGCCAAAGAACAAAAAGGATGTGATGAGTTTTCTGGGACGCCTCAATTATATCAGCCGTTTTATAGCACAATCAATGATAATATGTGAGCCGATCTTCAAAATGCTGAGGAAAGATGTTGCGACGAGATGGACCAAAGAATGTCAAAGGGCTTTTGATAAAATCAAGGAGTACTTGTCTAAGCCGCCCATGTTAGTCCCACTAGAACCCGAAAGACCTTTATTGTTGTACCTATCCATGTTAGGTGGAGCTTTTGGTTGCGTCCTGGGGCAACTTGATGAAACCGGGAGAAAAGAGAAGGTGATATATTATCTGAGTAAGAAGTTCACACCTTACGAAGCCCGGTACTCTTTATTGGAATGCACCTGTTGCACCTTGACATGGATAGACCAGAAATTGCGACACTAATTCTGTGCATACACTACATATCTTATATCAAGGATGGATCCACTGAAATACATCTTTCAGAAACCCATGCCTACGAGTAAGCTAGCAAAGTGGCAGATATTGCTAAGTGAGTTCGACATCATGTATGTGACTCAAAATGCAGTCAAGGGGCAAGCATTGGCTGATCACCTGACAGAGAACCCCGTAGATGAAGAATACAAACCATTGAAGATGTATTTTCCCGATGAGGAAGTGACGTTTGTAAGAGAAGATATTGCCGAAACATATGATGGTTGGAGAATGTTTTTTGACGAAGCCGCAAACTTCAAAGGAGTGGGCATCNGAAATATGGCCAAAACCTATCAATTCGGATGCAGTTGAGAGATATTATGTTTGAGATTATGTTTGCGCTTTCTTTGATGTAACCTGAACTACGCTTGACCTGATTCCCGTTTAAGATGGGATACGTAAGCAGCCATGCGGGTTCGGTCACAACATAATAAAGCCTTTATTCCTCTTTACGGTTAAGAACCGGGGAAATATTTTGAGTTTTTGTCAATCTCATTATGTCAAGGATCGCCAGGAAGTGTATTGTTGGGACTATGCATTTAAACTGGGGCAGAATTTTGAAGAGGGTCCTCAAAATTCCAAGTTGAGAAGGTTGCAATGTCTCAAAATGTGTCACAGTCTCCGATTCGACAAAAATATTTGTTTTATGCATGATCACATATTTTGAACAACTGCATTTCTCACAAATGATTTATCACAAATGCATATTTTCGAAAATTTCATTTCTGTAGTAGCCAAATGTTACCCATGGTTACTCGAACAAAGCATCAAGACGAGGAGCAAAGGCAAAATGAGGAATCAAAGGCACAAACTGACCTTTCCCAAAAACTCACAATTTTCTTTGGATGTAGGCATAACATAACAAGCACGTCCATGAATATATAGCCAGAATGCTATCTTCACACCGACAGAAGTCACCAATAACAAACGCATCAAGCTAAGGGCCACTTTCCCTCTCACATTTAATCGTTGATTTCTCTGCATAGGGCTAAGCACTTCCCTCATTCTTTGCATGAGGCTAAACACTGTCTCCATTATTACATAGGGCTAAGAAATACCCTCATTCTTTGAATAGGGCTAAGCACTGCCCTCATCATTGCATAAGGCAAAACACTATCNTATTAAGGAAGATGGTGGACAACTAAAATCAATGGCATGAGAAGCTACCATTTGCTTTGATCGGGTACCGCACCATAGTTCGTACGTCAACTGGGGCAACCCCCTATCAACTAGTCTATGGCACTGAAGCTATTATACCAGCCGAGGTGGAGATTCCTTGCTTAAGAATTATACAGGAGGCCGAGCTCAGTGATGCGGAATAGATACAGAGCCGGTATGAACAACTGCCTCTCATTGACAATAAGAGAATGAACGCGGTATGCCACAGTCAACTTTACCAGAATAGAATGGCAAGGGCTTCCAACAAAAAGTTTAGATCGAGGCAATTCACACAGGGGCAATTGGTGTTGAAGTGGATCTTCCCACATCAGGATGAAGCAAAGGGAAAATTCTCACCTAACTGGCAAGGCCCTTACATGGTCCACCGATTATCGACAGGAGGAGCACTTGTACTTGTAGATATGGATGGAGAAATATGGCCAAAACCTATCAATTCGGATGCAGTCGAGAGATATTATGTTTGAGATTATGTTTGCGCTTTCTTTGATGTAACCTGAACTACGCTTGACCTGATTCCCGTTTAAGAGGGGATACGTAAGCAGCCATGCGGGTTCGGTCACAACATAATAAAGCCTTTATTCCCCTTTACGGTTAAGAACCGGGGAAATATTTTGAGTTTTTGTCAATCTCATTATGTCAAGGATCGCCAGGAAGTGTATTGTTGGGACTATGCATTTAAACTGGGGCAGAATTTTGAAGAGGGTCCTCAAAATTCCAAGTTGAGAAGGTTGCAATGTCTCAAAATGTGTCACAGTCTCCGATTCGACAAAAATATTTGTTTTATGCATGATCACATATTTTGAACAACTGCATTTCTCACAAATGATTTATCACAAATGCATATTTTCGAAAATTTCATTTCTGTAGTAGCCAAATGTTACCCATGGTTACTCGAACAAAGCATCAAGACGAGGAGCAAAGGCAAAATGAGGAATCAAAGGCACAAACTGACCTTTCCCAAAAACTCACAATTTTCTTTGGATGTAGGCATAACATAACAAGCACGTCCATGAATATATAGCCAGAATGCTATCTTCACACCGACAGAAGTCACCAATAACAAACGCATCAAGCTAAGGGCCACTTTCCCTCTCACATTTAATCGTTGATTTCTCTGCATAGGGCTAAGCACTTCCCTCATTCTTTGCATGAGGCTAAACACTGTCTCCATTATTACATAGGGCTAAGAAATACCCTCATTCTTTGAATAGGGCTAAGCACTGCCCTCATCATTGCATAAGGCAAAACACTATCGTTTTTTGCATAGGGCTAAGCACTGCCCTCATTCTTTGCATGAGTCTAAGCATTGCCTCCATTATTGCATAAGGCTAAGCACTGCCTTCCTCCGCATGAGACTAAGCATTGTCTCCATTGCACGAGGCTAAGAATTTCCTCCACTATTACATAAGGCTAAACGTTGCCTTCCTTGCATGAGACTAAGCACTGTCTCCATTACATAGCATGAGGCTAAGCATTGCCTCCACTACCGCATTAGTCTAAGTATTGCCTTCCTTCGCATGAGACTAAGCACTGTCTCCATCACATTACATGAGGCTAAGCATTGCCTCTACTATTGCATAAGGCTAAATACTTCCTTCCTTGTATGAGACTAAGCACTGTCTCCATTACAGTACATGAGGCTAAGCATTGCCTCCACTATTTCATAAGGCTAAATGATGCCTTTCCTTACATGAGACTAAGCATTGTCTCCATTACATTGCATGAGGCTAAGCACTGCCTTCTATTTCATAAGGCTAAACGCTGCCTTCCTCTACATAGGGCTAAGTACTGCCCTCATCATATACAAGGCTAAGTGCTTCCTTGACTCACTCTCGCATATGACTAAGCATCACCCGTTCCCTCTATCAAATTATCGATATCGCCACATCTTTGCATTTCGTGGGCTGAACATCACCACATTGTACGAAGGCATCATAGTCTGAAGGCATCATCCTCATAGCTCGAAGACGTCATGCCATCGCCTGAGGTTCTCTCGAAACTGCAAATCATTATTCAAAGGCGTCATAATCCAGAGGCACCATTCTCATGGCCTAAGGATACTATTTTATGGCTTGCGAATCTGTCATGATCCAAAATCCCAACCTATCGTGATGGTGCATATCTCAATACTAGACAAGCCGATAATCTCCATAAACAACAATTTCTCTTTAAGTTTAAAAATGCAATATTTAAATACAGTACAAAATCCCACAAATACTGATACAAATGCTTCCCAAAACCTGGTGTCACTGAGTACATGAGCATCTAATATGAATACAAGTCTGGAAAATATGGTCTATGATAATCTGAGGCCAAATACAGTAACAATGAGATAGGGAAAGAGAGACAAGGTCTATGAAATACGACAACTACCTCTGAATCTCTGGAAAATCAACTGTGCGAGAGAATCAATACCCGCTATGTCCGGGAACACCTGGATCTGCACACGAAGTGCAGGGTGTAGTATGAGTACAACCAACTCAGCAAGTAACAATAATAAATAAGGAACTGAAGATAATGACGAGCTACACAGTTACAGTTCATTTCCAGTAATTATAGCAAAGAATAGACATGCTTTCAAATCCGGCAGTTTAAGTCAAATCAATTTTATATAGTTCAAGTTCATGTAATCCAGATATAAAATCTTTTAGAGAATTTAACAACAATGATAGATAGCAACTAAGTGCAACAATAAATAAAAAGCAAGTACAGCCTCTCAGGCAACATATACTCAACTTGTCACAACAGCTCAATCACTCAGCTCTAAACACTCACACTCAATGGGTACCCGCGCTCACTGGGGGTGTACAGACTCCGGAGGGGCTCCTACAGCCCAAGCGCTATAATCTGCACGGCCAACTCACATGCTGCACGGACAACTCACGTGCCATAGTATCAAAATCTGGATCCGTACGGCCAACTCATGTGTTGCACGGATCACGTGCTATAGTATCAATATCTGGATCTGCACGGCTAACTCACGTGCTGCACGGACAACTCACATGCTATAGTATCAATATCTCACAATCAGGCCCTCGGCCTCACTCGGTCATAAATTTCTCCAATCTCTCGGGCTCTCAATAATCATGAAATAATCCCAAACAATAATGATATGATTCATCAATAATAAACAATAGAGACTAAGATAAAATAAACAAGTAAACTGTGATTGAGTACCAAACAACCATTTAGCAGATAATTCAACATGTACACAACCTCTGTGGGTCCCAGTAGTACCAACATATAGTCTAAACATGGTTTCTAACATGTCTTACAGTCAAATTTGCACAACACATAGAGAGCATATAGCTAACAGCAAATTATTTAACTTTACAGTTTCACGGGACGGACCAAGTCACAATCCCCTCGGTGCACGCCCACACGCCTGTCACCTAACATGTGCATCACCTCCAAAGTAATCACATGATACAAAAATCTGGAGTTTCATACCCTCAGGACCAGATTTAAAACTGTTAGTTACCTCAAACCGCGTTATTCTTTATTCTGCTATGCCCTTGCCATGAGAATTGGTCTCCGAAAGCCTCGAATCTGGTCACAAATAATTCGTTTCAGTCAATAAAATTTATTGGAATTAATTTCATAAGAAAATACTAATTTTTCCATAAACATCCGAAATTTAGCTCAAAAATCATCTATGGGGCCCATATCTCGGAACCCAACAAAAGTTACAAAATCCGAAAGCCCATTCAACCACGAGTCTATCCATACCAATTTTACCAAAATCCGACTTCAACTCGACCCTCAAATCTACAAATCTTATTTCCAAATTTCTAAGTTCAAATCTCCGATTTACACCTCAAAAACATGTAATCTAGTCGGATTATTCGATGATAATTCAATATTATATAGTAGAAATGATCATAAGGGACTTACCTCATGTTTTCCTTGAAAATCTATCAAAATCGCCTCTCCTCAAGATCCAATTTGCCAAAAATGGCGAATGGGATGAAGTCCCCTGCTTTATAATTCTGCCCAGACAGCCTCAGTCCTGCCTCGATCTTGGCCTTCGATCGTGGTCCTCAATCCTAGGCCTCGATCCTGGACCTCGATTCTGACCCTCGATCCTGGCCCTTGATCATGGCCCTCAACCCTGGCCTTCGATCATGGCTTCGATCATGGTCCTCGACCCTGGGCTCGATCGTGGCCTGATTCTGGGCTCGATTTTTGGGCTCGATTCTGGGCTCGATTTCTGGCAGAAGGAATTTCCAGTAGAAGGAAATTGCAGCAGCTGTTGTAGTTCAATATTTGATCCGTTAACCATCCGAAACTCACCAAGGCCCTCGTGACCTCAACCAGATACACCAACAAGTCCTAAAACATCATACAAATTTAGTCGAGTCTTCAAATCACATCCAACAATACTAAAAACAAGAATCACACATAGATTCAAGCCTAATGAATTTTGAAACTTTCCATTTCTACAAACAATGCCGAAACCTATCAAATCACGTCCGATTGACCTCAAATTTTGCACACAAGTCATAAATGACATAACAGACCTATTAAAATTTTCAGAATCGGATTTCGACCTCGATATCAAAGGTCAACCCCCCGGTCAAACTTTTCAAAAATTCAACTTTCGACATTTCAAGCCTAATTCCTCTACGGACCTCCAAAAAACTTTTTCAGGCACGCTCCTAAGCCCAAAATCACCATACAGAACTATTGGAATCATAAAATTTCAGATCCGATGTCTTTTACATATAGATCAACATCCGGTCAACTTTTCTAACTTAAATTTTCAATTATGAGACTAAATGTTTCGTTTCATTCTGAATTCCTTCCGGACCCGAACCAACTAACCCGGTAAGTCATAAAACAACTATAAAGCATAAATTGAGTAGTAAATTGGGAAATATTATTATAATACTCAAAACGACCGGTCGGATTGTTACATTCTCCCCTTCTTAAAACAAACGTTCGTCCTCGAACGGGTTTAGAATAATACCTGGAGTCTAAAATAAGTGTGGATATTTACTCCGCATATCCTGCTCAATCTCCCAAGTAGCTGCTCCGGCTAGCTGGCCTCTCCACTGCACCTTCACTGATGCTATGCTCTTTGACCTCAATTTTCTAACCCGACGGTCTAAATAGCCACCGGCTCCACATCATAAGTTAAAATACTGCACTGAAATCCAGAATATGAGACGGATCCCCGACATATTTTCGGAGCATGGATACGTGGAACACTGGATGAACACCTGATAGACTAGGTGGCAAAGCAAGTTCATAAGCCACCTCTCCAATCTTCTTAAGTATTTCAAAACGCCCAATATACTGAGGGCTCAACTTTCCCTTCCTCCCGAACCTCAATACACCCTTCATGGGTGAAATCTTGAGCAGAACCTTCTCCCCAACCATGTGAACAACATCACGAACCTTCTTGTCGGCATAACTCTTCTGTCTAGACTGTGCCGAGCGAAGTCGTTCCTGAATCACTTTGACCTTCTCTAAAGCATCCTGAACCAAGTCGGTACCCAATAGCCTAGCCTCACCCAGCTCAAACCAACCAACCGGAGATCGACACCATCTCCCATATAATGCCTCATATGGAGCCATATGTATACTCGACTGGTAGCTGTTATTGTAAGCTAACTCCGCAAGTGGCAAAAATGTATCCCAAGAACCTCCAAAATCAATGACACAATCGCGTAGCATATCCTCCAATATCTGAATAGTGCGCTCGGACTGCCCGTCTGTTTGAGGGTGAAATGTTGTACTCAACTGAACTTGTGTGCCCAATTCTCGTTGCACTGCTCTCCAAAACTGTGATGTAAACTGTGTGCCCCGATCTGAATGATGGACACCGGCACACCGTATAGGCAAACAATCTCGCGAATATAAATCTCAGCCAACCGCTCCGAAGAATAATTAGTACCACCTAGAATAAAATGCACAGATTTGGTCAACCGATCTACAATCACCCAAACCGCATCAAACTTCCTCAATGTCCGTGGAAGCCCAACTACGAAGTCCATGGTAATATGCTCCCATTTCCACTCTGGAATTTCAAGTCTCTATAGTAATCCACCTGGTCTCTGATGCTCGTACTTTACCTGTTGACAATTTAGACACCGAGCTACAAACCCAATTATATCTTTCTTCATTCGCCTCCACCAATAGTGTTGCCTCAAATTCTAATACATCTTCGCGGTACCTGGATGAATGGAGTACCGCGAACTGTGAGCTTCCTGGAGAAGCAACTCATGCAAGCCATCTACATTAGGCACACATAGCCTGCCCTGCATCCGTAATACACCGTCATCTCCAATAGTGACTTTCTTAGCATCACCGTGCTGAACCGTGTCCTTAAGGACATGCAGGTATGGATCATCATACTGGCGCTCTCTGATGCGATCATATAAAGAAGAAAGAGAAACCACACAAGCCAAAACTCGATTCGGCTCGGAAACATCCAATCTAACAAACTGGTTGGCCAAGGCTTGAACATCTAAGGCTAAAGGCCTCTCTGCTACCGGTAAGTATGCTAAGCTACCCAAACTCTCCGCCTTATGACTCAAGGCATCGACCACCACATTGGCCTTTCTGGGATGATAGAGAATGGTAATGTCATAATCCTTAAGCAACTCTAACCACCTCCGTTGCCATAAATTAAGATCCTTCTGTTTAAACAAATATTGTAGACTCCGATGGTCGGTATATACCTCACATTGGACACCGTACAAGTAATGCCACAAAATATTTAGGGCATGAACAATAGCGGATAACTCAAGATTGTGGACTAGATAATTCTTCTCATGTACCTTTAACTGTTTGGACGTATAGGCAATCACCCTACCGTCTTCCATCAGCACTGTGCCGAGACCAATACGCGATGTGTCACAATACATAGTATAAGACTCTGAACCTGTAGGTAACACCAAAATCGGAGTTGTAGTCAAAGCTGTTTTAAGCTTCTGAAAGCTCTCTTCATACTCATCTGACCACCTGAATGGAGCACCTTTCTGGGTCAATTTAGTCATAGGTGATGCAATAGATGAGAAACCCTCCATGAATCAATGATAATAACTGGCCAAGCCGAGAAAACTCCGAATCTCAGTAATTGAATATGGCCCGGGCCAACTCTAAACTGCCTCTATTTTCTTCGGATCCACCTTAATTCCTTCATTGGAAACTATATGTCCCAAGAATGCCACTGAATTAAGCCAGAACTCACACTTAGAGAATTTGGCATAAATTCTCTCCTCTCTCAGCCTTTGTAATACAATACCCAAGTGTTGTGCATGCTCCTCCTGGCTACGTGAGTACACCAGAATATCATCAATAAATACTACGACAAATAAATCAAGATATGGCTGGAATACACTATTCATCAAATGCATAAATGTTGATGGGACATTGGTTAGCCCAAATGACATCACAAGAAATTCATAGTGGCCATAACGAGTTCTTAATGCCGTCTTTAGAATATATGAATCCCGAATTTTCAACTGGTGATACCCCGATCTCAAATCAATTTTGGAGAACACCCTCGCTCCCTGAAGCTGGTCAAATAAGTCATCAATACGTGGCAAAGGATATTTATTCTTGATTGTAACCTTGTTCAACTTCCTATAATCAATACACATCCGCATACCATCTTTCTTCTTCACAAACAGAACCAGTGCACCCCAAGGTGACACACTAGGGCTAATAAAACCCTTTTTCAAGGAGTTCCTGAAGTTGCTCTTTCAATTCTTTTAACTCAGCTGGTGCCATACAATATAGAGGAATAGAAATGGGCTGAGTGCCCTGCACTAAGTCAATACCGAAATCAATATCCCTGTCGGGTGGCATACTCGGCAGTTCTGCAGGAAATACATCCGGAAAGTCTCGCACGACCGGTACTGAATCAATAATAGGAGTATCTGCATCAACATCTCTCACAAAGAACAAATATGACAAACATACCTTTCCAACAATATGTTGGGCCTTCAAATAAGAAATTACCCTGTTAGGAACAAACTCTAAAGAACCCCTCCATTCAACCTTCGGCAACTCCGGTATCGTCAACATCACGGTTTTTGCATGACAGTCCAGAATAGCATGACATGGAGACAACCAATCCATACCCAGGATTACATCGAAATCAACCATACCGAATAATAAGAGATCAACCCTAGTCTCCAGTTCCCCAATAGATACCACACACGACCGATACACACGGTCCACAGTAATAATATCGCCCACCGGTATAGATACACAAACAGGTGAAACTAAGGACTCACAGGGCATATCCAAATAATGAGAAAAATGTGATGATACATATGAATAAGTGGAACCAGGGTCAAATAATATAGAAGCCTCCCTGTGGCACACTAAAACAATACCTGTGATCACTGCATCTGAAGCAACAACATCTGGCCTGGCAGGAAAAGCATAGAATCGGGCCTGATCGCCACCAGATTGGCCTCCCCCTCTTGGGCGACCCCTAGTTGCCTGACCCTCACCCCGAGCTGGCTGGGCGGGTGGTGAAACTGCTGGTGCTGTCAGTCGAGGACTCTACTATGGAGCCCTACTCAACAGCCTAGGACACTCTCTCTTGAGATGACCAAATTCCTTGCACTCGAAACAACCCCTCCTCTGATGGAACTACTACTCCTGATATCTCGAGGAATTACCTGTAGAAGCCTGAGCGGATGAGGCATGATGAGAAATCTGCGCTGGTAGTGCACTGAATGAAGACTGGCCTGAGTGAGCACTATAAGAACTATGGCTAGCTGATACGCCACGATGAGCTGGACGACCCGTCTGAGCGTGTCTGTAAGAACAACCCCCACCGCGGTAAAACTGACCCCCTGAAGGAACACTGCTGTAATCACCTGGACCACGAGGCCTCTTAGCCTCCCTCTATCCATGTTCCTGGATACGAATCATCTCTCTTTGCCGAGCAATATCAACTACCTCGTCAAAAGTAGCACCAGGCACCCTCTCCCTAGTCATAAGTAACTGCAGCTGATCTGTGAGGCCATCAATGAACCTCTTAATCCTCTCCCTATCAGAGGGAACCAACCAGACTGCGTGACGAGCCAACTCAGAAAATCTCATATCATACTGCGTCACAGACATACCATCCTGACGTAACTACTCAAACTGTCTGCGCAGCTCCTCTCTGCGAGACTACGGCATGAACTTCTCCAAAAAGAGAACGGAGAATTCCTTCCATGTAAGTGGTACTGCGGTCCGCGACACTCATAAGTCTCCCACCATTTGAAGGCATCCCCGAAAAATTGAAAAGTAGTGAACGAGACCCCACTGGTCTCCAGAATACCCGTTGTCCGAAGCATCCACTGACACCTATCCAGAAAACCCTGAGCATCCTTTGACTCAGTACCACTAAATGCGGAGGTCAAAGCCTCTCAAGTCTCCTCTACTCTTCATCTTCCATAACAGGAACAAGTCTCCGCTACTCATCATCTGCCATAACAGGAACTACCGGGGCCTGAGCAACTGCAGCCAGCTGGGCTGGTAGTGCCCCCGGTATCTGAAGTCCCTATACTACCTGGTCTAGAGTACAGGCAATAGGGGTATGAGTACCTTCCCCGGCCTGAGAAGTGGCAGGTGCGGCCTGAGCCGAAACCACCTGAGCAAGACCAGTGCAAGCTGCCAATATTTGGGCCAGAGTCTCCTGAAGGCCTGGAATCCCAATAGGCACAGCTGGTGCCTGAGCTGGTCCTGTCGGCTCAGCTATATCTGGAATCTGCTCCTGAGCTAGAGCAACTGGTGATACTACAGGTGCTGGCCCAACTGTGGTACGAGCTAAACCTCGACCTCTACCTCGGCCCCAGCCTCTACCATGGCACCAGCCTCTCACGGCCCTAACTGGTGGCACTAGTGGCTGACCGTCCGATTCGGTAGTACGTGTCCTCACCATCTGTGAGAGAATAGAATAACAGAAATTTAGTTTCTGGAATCAACAAATTCGCACGACAAAATATAAGAAAGTGAAATTTGCCTAAGGGTTCTACAGCCTCTCGAAGATAAGTACAGACGTCTTTGTACCGATCCGAAAGACTCTACAAAACCTGCTCATGACTTGAGAGACCTATGCCACCTAAAGATCTGATACCAACTTGTCATGACCCAAAGTTCCAACCTGTCGTGATGGCGCCTATCTCAATACCAAGCAAGCCGATAATCTCCATAAACCACAATTTCTCTTTAAGTTTGAAAATACAATATTTAAATACAATACAAAATCCCACAAATACTTATACGAACACTCCCCAAAACCTGGTGTCACTGAGTACATGGGCATCTAATATGAATACAAGTCTGGAAAATATGGTCTATGATAATCTGAGGCCAAATACAGTAACAAGGAGATAGCGAAAGAGAGACAAGGT
>AWOL01S0005959.1:2722-22368 GCA_000715115.1 Nicotiana otophora
TTGAAGGAATTTGATTATTTCCGCTGATTAAATAAATTATTGTAAATTTGTAAATCATGCTGATTTAAACATCCTAGTTTTACTTCAGTTATTATCATTGACTCATAGTGAGTGTCAAAGTCGGCCATCTCGTCCCTACCACTTCAAGATTAGGCTTGATACTTACTGAGTACACGTTGTTTATGTATTCATACTACACTTTCTGCACTTTTTGTGCAGGATTTGAGACAGGTACTAGTGGAGGACCTATCATCACATATCCACGTTATCCTGAGGCATAGTGGTGAGCTGCCTTTCCGAGCCGTTCTGCAGCTACCAGTGACGTTTCTTATATTTACATTCTGTCTATTTCATTTCAGACAGTATTTGAGGTTTTGTATCATCTATTAGATGCTCATGCACTTGTGACATCATGTCTTGGCACACACATTGGTAGAGTTTGGGATTTCTTGGTTTTAAATTTTATCGATGTTTGCTTAATTTATTAGTTGGCTTGCCTAGCTGTAGTGTTGGGCGCCATCACGATCTGCAGGTGAACGTGGGTCGTGACAATTAATGTATAAATCTTAAGATGTATATATAGTATAGTATAATATATATATTATAACGCATTGCTTTGAATATCTCTTTACAATATTTTTGTCTTTAAAAATTTGAATTAAAAAATTTAGGTGACAATTGTATAATATAATTTATTAGGAATTGCCTTAGATATTTTTATTACCATTTTTTTTCTCTAACTTGTATAAAAATAATTTAAAAAATAGAAATTTTTTGTTGGGCCCACTTGGGCCCGCTTAGGCCCGGGATCGGCTCACTTAACACGGGGCCGCTAGTTCGTGGTCCCAATCTCGGACCGGTTCCAACGAGAAGCCCGCGAAGCCCGGGACCGCTTAGGACCGGCCCATAGGACCGGGCCCGTGAAGCCCACTTAGGACCGGGCCCAGCCCACATGCCACCCCTAGTAGCAACCTCGATCAATTCCCTGTTTGGTTGAATGTTCAACAATGATGGCAGGTTACCCAAATACTCTCCTCACATGATTTCTGTCACAAGGTGCAAGGTCATTCCACTAGTCAATTAGCAGATGTGGGATGTTTTGGACTATACTGAACCTCGGGATTCCGTATTTCATTTTCTGCAAACAAATTAAAATTAGGTCTTTCCCCTTCCAATTTTGGCTATTTACGCAATAATGATCAACATATTGGCACGTTTTCTCCAAGTAATGCACATAGTATGATGATGTCCTTTGGGATTATGAAAATCCCGTTGGACTTTGGACAAGGTTCATCTAAGTGGGTTGTTACGTGAATGACGTCTCAATCCATACTAGGTTTAGCATGATGCATGTACAGTTTAAATCGGAGTGTGGTTTTCTAGAAAGGTCTAGACTAGTACTCTCAGGTGGACAACTTGAGAGGGAAAGGCACAGGACCGTCGACTGCACCGTTGATCGACTAGTGTACCGTGAATAAGCCTTTTAGGTTTAAAAGGATGTTTTCAGGAATGCGTGGACACTCATCAAGCACTGCTGTGTTGATAATAAGCACAAGTGGAGTATGATGTAAAGCATGCTTTATGCAGAAATAGTAACATGTTGTCAAGTATTCACATGATAAAAGTGCATAAAACAGTAAATAATATGGTAAAGATGAACAGGAGAAGGAAAAGAATAGCAAAGAAAAGAAAGACAAAAGAGAGAAGTCAATTTAACTCATGAAAATGTGCTAGAACATAATGAAGCAGATATGCAAATAGGGATGGGAAAGCCATGATATAGCAGTCTTAGATACGATGAAAGAAATAGGGAGAGGACATACATGTCATAGCAAATAAAGGGAAAAAGGGAGGTGATGTACATGTCTTAGACAATTAAACAAATAAAGGAAGATAAGGGAAGGTATGTACATGTAATCAAATATATCCGTTAATCCATATAAGTCATCTTCGTTATGGTAAGAGCCTAAGCGTAAATCCCTAGCAGAGTTGCCATGCTGTCGCGCCCATTTTCTTGCAAAAGCGGGTTTTGACGTGTGACAACTCTTTTAAAGGTATTAAAATAGGAGAGTCTCCACCTAACAATCTTTAAGGTCCGTTATGGCACCTATTTTCAAATAACTCTGTTAGAACTAGTCTACATCGCCAAAGATCAGGTAAGGGCTCAAATTACCTCAAAGAAAAGGTGTTAGGTACTCTTCGAGGTCCACAATGGTGGGTCCTGGCCAAAGTATACGATATGTGGATTATGGAGTTATAATTAAGCTAAGTGGTCATGAAAAAATATGGAAGTTTGAAGGTATATTGTAACAAGTGTAAAGAAAATAGCGTAAGATTTAAACTAAATCAGTACAAGTCATGGGGTTACAACTGCGTCGGTCTATATTTAATGGCTAAGTCCTTTTAGGAAGCATATAAAGGGAAGACGGGTCCTAAGTTTTTTAGCCTAAAGGATCACCCCGTGAAACATAAATAATACTTCACAACTCCCTTAGGTTAGGGTTTGCTCATATTATTCAGCGGGCACAGACTATCATCTCCCGCTACCCAATTACTATCTTGAAGTTGTTTACATAAAAACGTTCTAGTTCAATTCTAAAACGTGCTATATGCGTGCTTTACCCCTCCCATGCCTATGGTCCAGGAGGCTTTGGACCTACTATTTTGGTAGTTCTAGATTCTCCTTAGGCTACTCAAAATGATAAAACTAGGAGCGGAATCAAAACACATAGGACTACACATAATCAACACCACATGCTCAAGTTCACCTCCTCATATTGACACAAGTACACACTGTCAATTAGGTAGATAGTTATAACTTACTAGCAATGTTCAAATTATTTAAACGACAGCTATAGATAGGCAGGTTTGGAGTTGAGGCATGTTAAATTGTTCAAGACGTATAAGCATGGTTTCTATGTGATTTAAACTACTCAGCAATTAGTGGAAATTCCTATAGGTAGGATTTCTAGGTGACCAGTTTTGACGACGAGGCTATTTTAGTACATAGTTCTTTTAAAGAATTCTATAGTCATGCTTTCTATGTGTGTAGTAGCATCCTATAGATATGATCTCTAAACGATTCGCGTATGGGTAGTGAAGTAGTTGAGAATGTAGAATTATTCATTTGTCTCTATAGGCATGCGTTCTAAACGGGCTATATGAGAAAAGGAAAATAGCAGCGATGACAACTTGAATAATCTTTATTGAAATCATATGGACATGGTGTCTAGACGAATCACATATTTGAAAGAAATACCAAAGCATACAGTTTAAGTTATTTGTATTGACCTCCTATAGGAATAATATCTAAGTGCATGATGTCCAATTTAGATCCAATAGGCATGCTCTCTAACCATTCATGTCATTAGATAAACCCTAAGTCATGTTTTCTAAATGAATAACAGTGTGCATATAATTCCAGAGAATAAGGCATGATGAACAAACAAAGAATTAAGATCCTATAGGCATGATCTCTACCCATTCATGCAAAAGATAAAGTATCCCAGTTTCCTCTTTCCACTAATTTCCCCGTCATTCAGTTTTACAAGTTGTTACAGACCATATTGAAGAAGCACATACCCAATTACAAATATAGAATAATCCAGTAACATATCTGGGCCTTCAAATATGCTTAGAACTTCGCACGGACAGCAGGCCCAAACTCGAGATGTGAACAGTGCATTTCAGTCTTTTAGTACTAAAGTAGACCCAACATACTAGACCTAAATAAATAGGATGCCAAATTCGGCCATACAGGTGACAAAATACTTATAGAATTTAACGAAACAACTTAAAATAGTTAGTTCTTAAAGCTATAGCTAACAACAGCTCTAGACAAGACATATAAATAGGATCAGGTGAAATTGAAAGGCACACAAGACATATATGAGACAAGTTTATGCTTATAATTCCATAAAGAAAGTTTAAGACTGACATGATTGACCACCATAGGATAATAAATCATTCTAAAGAGTGTCAAAATGAAACATAATTCAGAATCAACCTATAGAACTGTCACGACCCAAATTCCCCTAAAGGTCGTGATGGCGTCCAACGTCGCCGTCAGCTAAGCCAACGGTGAATTATCGACTTAATTACTAATTTTAAAAAATTTTAAATCATAAATCCCATTAAATAAATAAAGTAAACATCGGATACTCGTACGAGCCAGTGATTCTCTTTATAAATTTCCGTATAAAGTATAGAGTACAATGTAAAATGATCGTGAACTAAAATAATGAGCATCCGGTAGGAACCCCCAAAACTCGGTGTCACAAGTGCATGAGAATCTACCGAGAAATATAATAAAAATACAACATCTGTCTGGAATACAAGTTAGACAGGAGAATGTAAATAACTCTGATGGAGACTTTGTATGTTGTGGATCATAACATGGAATGCAACTCACCATAAAGTCCCCGCAATAGCCGCGCCTCTGCGCCCAAAAGACCACCGGAAATATATATATATATATAATATACCTGCACAAAATGTGCAGAGAGTGTGTAGCGTGAGTACGTAAATCAACGCATACCCAGTAAGTATCTAGCCTAACCCCGAAGAAGTAGTGACGAGGGGTCGACATCGACACTTACTAGTGGTCCAATAAATTAAGTACAACAGGAAGTAAACAAGTATGAGGCATGGTAAAAACAATGTAAACAAATTTTAGCTCTTGGTACGATCCTCCTCTGAACAGTAAACGCAAGCCCTCAATTATCGGTCACCTCCTCAACCAGAGTAGATATGGAAAATGGTACACACAAGATAGATCGTCACAAATCAAATCAGGAAAACTCACGAATACGATGGCTTCTTGCCAAGTATTACGCACGACACTGCTAAAGCGAACGACCTGATCCCATAAGAGTATTTATAGAAGTGTCGAGGCGTATGACCCGGTCCCAAAATAATGTGTGCTCTGCCGTGGGTCGAATGGCATGAACCATAGATGAATTTATTATACTGCCGAGGCGAACGACCCGCTCCCATGACAATATGATACTTTATGGGATTCTTGACCCCACTCACGAAGATACATGTGAGTTATGAAATTTAAAGACCCTCTTCAATGAAAAAGCACAACGCGAGAGGAATTCGTAATGGAGACACATTTGCTCCACGACTAATCAAGTTCCATAACGATCCGAAAGTGCAAATGTGCAAATGCCTCTCTAACACTTCAAAGTTCCATAACTGGCTCACATACCTCTCTAACTCTTCAATTCAAAGCCAAACGATCTGAAACTAGTCAAACAATGTGCAAATCGATCGTAATATACTCCAATGCTTATAATTAATCAATTTATAACAATTCCCAACTCCGCTCGAAAAGTCAATAAAGTCAACCCTCAGGCCAACGTGCTCGGATTCCAAAATAATTTCGAAGATAAAATTCCATAACGCCACAAACTCAAATATATAATTTATCCTAAATTCCATGTCCAATTTCTTGGTAAAAGTCCAAAAATACAAATTTCTAAGTTTTCTATCAAAATCCCAAATTTCTACTAATTTCCATATTTAAATCCATATATAAACCATGTATTTAACTCACAAAATGTGGGAATTACTTAACTTGAAATGGATGATGAAAATCTTCTCTCCAACAACTCTAACAATCACCCAACCAAATGCAAATGCGTGAGAAATGGGCTAAGTCTCGGATAAAAAGCACCTGACTGCACAACGACTTTCACACTAGCAGACCATTAGCCGCACCTGCGGACAAATCCATCACAGGTGCGGTTATCCCTAAGCCCAGGAAAATGCGCTTCTGCGGACAAAATTCCGCTCCTATGCGACCGCTTCTACAGTCCAACCTTCGCTTCTGCTCACTAGCACATGCGGAACCCTTCCGCTTCTGTGACTCCAGTCTTGTCCAGATCCCTTCCACCAAAATCCCACCTGTGATGACCCTTACACACCTGCGTGACTGCACCTACAGCCACTTCCCACGCATGTTCAATTGCACCAAATCTCAACTGCCTCAACACTTCTTCCAAGTCCGAACTCGCTCTATTTTCAATCCGATTCTCACTCGGGGTCCCCGAGACCCCATCCAGCCATACAAACGCATCCCAGAACATGAAACGAACTTAGTTGAAGCCTCAAATTATGCCAAACAATATCAGAATTACGAATCGACGATCAAAACCTTTCTTTAAGCTTTCAAACATTCAAACTTCGTCGAACATGTTCGAATTATGCTTAAACATCATGGAATGACGCCAGTTATTTCTTACAAGTAACAAATCCCGATACGAACCTATTAGAACCTTCAAATCTCGATTTCGAGGTCGTTTACTGAAAAGTCAAATGTTAGTCAATTCTTCCAACTTAAAGCTTCTGAAATTAGCATTTTCCATCCGAATCAACTCCAAACTACCCTAAATGCAATTCCGACTACGCGTTCAAGTCATAGTAGATGAAGTGAAACTACTGAAGGCCTCAAATCACCAAACAACATGCTAGAGCTCAAAACCACTGGTTGGGTCGTTACATTCTCCCCACTTAAACATACGTTTATCCTTAAACGTTCCAAGAACTGTTCCGAAGTTTTCCAAAATCACTGTTTGACACCTCGTGCACCTACCCGTGCCACTGCAACCCATGTGAGCATATTAGCTCGGCCAGACTGAAGATCCTCCCTATAACCTTAGCTAACAAGCCTCAAGCGTTAGAACCAAATTCCAAACATCCGAAATTCTCCACGAAACCCGATTCTAATATACGAACACCACATCAATCCCTACATACTGTACCAAAACCTGATCATGCACCTATGCTGAAATCACACCATGCACCGCATAAATCGTCTGCCCATAATAACATCCTACGACTACAATAGCTGTAATTTCACTAATCTGATGCCCGCAATACATCTCATAAACACATATAAGCTCTGTTCCAACTCTCACAATACTGCCGCGATAAAAGAGATGCGTAGAAACTCATAACCACCTATTAAATCAATAACTCACGGAGTTCCTCCGCTTGACAAAAAGCATTACCTCATTCTGAATTGAATAGTGACATTTTCCCTTTAATATACTGTCACGAACCAATTCACCCTTCGTAAGACATTGTGACAAAACCTAGTCTCTATGACTAGGCAAGTCTAGCAAAATGCGGAAATATAAAAAATGGAAGTAAAACTTAACAACCAATTGCATCAGATAATTAAATAACTGGTAACAATGCCGCTCGACATGTACAATAACCATCACACTAGTAATACACAGTATTCCTAAAACCGGAACATCATAAGTCACAAGCTACAGAAGGAAAACTAGTATCTCTATACACTAGAGTCTAATAAAAGAAGTACGGAAGGTAAATGACATAGTAGAGAATAGAGGGGGACTCCGAGGTTTGTGGACACAGCAGATGTACCTTGAAGTCTCCGTACAACAACAAGCACTCTCAGCTAATAGCGGGGTTGATGAGAAGCACCTTGATCTGCACACAAAACATGTCCAGAAGAGTAGCATGAGTACACCACAACGGAACCCAGTAAATGCCAAGCCTAACCTTGGTAGAGTAGTGACGAGGTCAGGTCAAGCCCACTGGTATATAATAAATAAAGCAGGAGAATATAACAGTGTAATAAGATACTGGAATTTAACAAGAAGAATTCACAAAGAAATAACAACACAACACAATGTGATAACAACAGGGGCGCTCCCGAGATACCGTCTCGTAGACCCAAAAGTAAATACTTAACAAGGGATCTCTCAAGATACCGTCTCGTAGTCCCAAAAGCAAATATTCAACAGGGGATCTCCCGAGATACCATCTCATAGTCCCAAAAGTAAATATGCGAGGAGATCTCCTGAGGTACAGCCTCATAGTCTCAAAAGTAAATGTGCAGGAGGATCTCCCGAGGTACCGCCTCATAGTTCCAAAAGTAAATATGCAGGGAGAACTCCCAAGGTACCGCCTCGTAGTCTCAAAAGTAAATATGTAGGGAGAACTCTCAAGGTACCGCCTCGTAGTCTCAAAAGTAAACACACAGCTCAACCGATAAATACATCAGTTAACAACAAGAGTCCTACAGTTAAGACTGATAAAAATCTAGGAGAAATAGAAATTCAACTAGGAATGCTGCACAGAGTTCAAATAAGCAGTTAAAGCACGTAGACAAGTGATATTAGACTAAGAAAGATACAACACATGGTGATATAACTCAATTAAGATGAAAACATGTTACTACTCAGTAAAAAATGGGTTTTACAACAAATAGCCCGTGTACGCACTCGTCACCTCACATACACGACGCTCAGATATCACAACAGTACCAAATCCTATGGGGATTTCCCCCACACAAGGTTAGGCAAGAGACTTACCTCGAACCAAGCTTAAATCAATCTGCATGAATGCCTTTTCCTCAATTATCCGACTCTGAATGCCCCAAATCTAGCCAACCACAATTACATACCATAAATATAACTATAATAGATTAAGCTAGTTAATGAAATCAAAACGTTAACAAGAATCTCGAAAATCGCTCTAAAAAGCCTCCCTGAGTCCATGTCTCGGAATCGGGTAAAAGTCACAAAACATGAACACCCATTCCCTCACGAGTTCACTCGTACCAAAATTATCCAAATCCGATATCAAAATCCCAATCAACACTCAAAAACTTAGTTGAAGTGCTTCTCCCATTTTTCCCAAACTTTTCAACCCTAATCCGAAATTAAAAGAGGGAATTAATGATAGATTAGTGGAATATAACTATAAATGGGTTAAGAATAGTTACCCAAAAGGTTCCTCTAACAATCTCCCAAATTATCGCCTTAATCTGAGCTCTCACAGTCCCAAAATTGAAAATGGGATAAAACCCTCGAACTTGCCCTTTTCTGTCCAGCGATTTCGCATTTGCGGGCCTATAATCGCACCTGCGCTGCCGCACTTGTGGAAATTCCATCGCAAGTGCGGACTTAACTTAAGTCTCCTAGGTCCGCACCTGTGAGAGAAGTGCTGCACCTGCAGATGTGCTCTTGCGACCAATGAGCCGCGCCTGCGACCCTCACTGCTTCTACGCAAATAGATCTGCATCTGCGCTCCTCCTTCCGCATATGTGAGTTCACACCTGCGGTCTCCCTACTGCAGGTGCGAAAACACTAGAAACCAGAAAACTTCAGCAATTTGCATACGTCCAAATTCAATCCGTTAAGCATCTGAAATACACCCGAGGCCCCAAATTGCTAACAAGTCCTAAAACACCATACGAACTTAGTCGAGTGCTCAAATCATATCAAACAACGCTAAAAACACGAATCACCCTCCAATTCAAACTTAATAAACTTTGAAACTTCAAACTTCTACAACCGATGCCGAAACACACCAATCCATGTCTAATTGATCTCAAATTTTTCACATAAATCATTATTGACATTACGGACCTACTCCAACTTTCGGAATCAAAATCTGACCCCGATATCTAAAAGTCCACTTCCGGTCAAACTTCTCAAAAATTCAACTTTGTCCATTTCAAGCCTAATTTAGCTACAGACCTCCAAAACACAATCCGGACACGCTCCTAAGTCCAAAATCACCCACTAAATCTGATCGAACCGATTTCAGGTCCAATAACCTCATCTTACACAGTACAAGTTGCTCTGGCAATAAGCCATCTCAATCACTGACCAAGATCTCACATGACATCATCAATGCGCCAACAAGCTACAACCCGAATACGACACATAAGGGAGAATGAACTATGGAAAAAGAACTACTCGGCCCGTGTAACGAATAAATGGGGAAGAGATGCTATGAACCTTGCTTAGAGAATGAGAAATAAATACACAAAAATAAGTATAGGCAACAGTACTCAACATCTCACTCTTGCGGCGTGCCACCCGATCCACTCATAATAATCAATAAGGAAATACTCATCGAGCCATAATGCTCATACCTACGAAATGCCCGAATATTGACCACAAGTACGCCAAGTGCATAATACAACCCTGGGGAGACGGGTGGCGCCATACGCTACAAAAACCCAAGCACGACTAAGATGCAATAAATGACCTACATTTTGAGAGCCATCCTGCTCATATAACACCACAAACTACACGGGATCACAACACGTGCGAATAATCAAGCCATCTCACAACCTACATGGAACAATAGAGTATTACATGGAATAGCTGACGACGGGAATAACACCCAACACCCGAGGACTCCTCCATAAGCAGTACTATGTTGAATGAACACATCCAATTTGATGTAAATCTACTAGCGGATCTGAAATCGATTTCTCTTATCCCATACTGGGCTAATAACCTTCCAAGGATCCACAATAACCTTATTCATGACACACACGAACAACCGTCCAATCCAGAACCAACTCCCACAGTCCATCACCAAAGGAATAGAGCGCCTTTCAGGCATAAACTCTTACATTAGCGATAGTACCAGAATCTCCATACTTGATTTCAATCCTTAAACATCAAGTGACTAACATGTCACACTTACACAAATGTCCCAGTGGGACATGCTCCCACGACCTTCCACATTAGGTAACAAAGTTTGCACCTCCATACCACCAACCGTACTAATTCTATAAAGCAAATCAAGAATCCACAAATCAATACATAAAGCTTCTTACACAAGACACCGTTCTAAAGTGACACTAAAGAAAATGCCATCTCACTCTGAACCTCTGAAGTCTCCCCCACTCCTCCGAGCCCGTAACATTCTTATCAACACCAAACCTCGACCATGGTCCTCAATTTCCAAATTTCCATACCGCGCACTGCACATATCATGCCGCTACACGAGAGTATAAGAATTCATCATAAGACCTAAACTACTAGTAGAATGAACACTTCGTTGTCTAGGAAACTTTCACTTAACTCATTTCAAAAGAACCATTGCAACATGTAGCTGAATTCCCATAACCGCATAAAATACAAACCCCAAATCATGGTCTAAACAACCATAACTCTTCCGGGATCCATTTACACATAGCAAGGCTATTTGAATCAAATGCCTCCCAAATCAATCACATTATGGTGGATGTCAAGCCCGTAGATACAATGACAAACCACATGCATAACTTAAAACGCCAAAGGAACTGATCATTGCCACAATTATGCTGATTCAAACCATTACTAACCGACCCCACTTCTTCCAATTTAATCTTGACTTGCCTTAGAAATATTAATAGCTCAATTCAAAAACATACGAAACTCAACAACACTCATCCCGAGTGACCCAATTCACGAGAACACATCATCTTGATATCCATGAATCATCTCATATCCTCCTCACGCGTACAATAGCATCTTTAACTGGTACACCCATTCTAAAAGACCTTCCACGAATCCGAAACTGTTTCTCCCATTCCTCCAATACTACCCCACAGACCCTATGATAACATAGAAAATTCCCCTAGTATTCTTCACACTCTGCTACAAAATCCCACTCTTCATCTACACAACGACCCCAAAATCGTTAGACATCGTGCTTACATTCTCGAACCCACTGGAACCATTATTGAGAGTTACCCATTCTAACCGGGTCCCGAATATAATCAAACTCCATCGATCTGCTAGCACATGAACACCTTCAAAGAAGTAACCAGATGAATTCCTTTCCTTGTACAACACATCCACAAGAAGCATACACTTTGAGTCTTTCTAAAACCTGCACCTGAATCGATAAGAAAAAATATAACACACATTCATCAAGTTCTTTGCTCGAATTACCCAGATATTTTCTTTTCTTAGTCATAAATAATCCATCAATGCATCGATATCCAAACACCGCACAAGTAGACAACTACGAGATCCAATCGTAGATGGTGGGCTCCCCACTTAGCTTTAAGCTTACATCACATAAATGTAAAACCCACAAGGATTCCTCCTTCTCAATTACCATGATCTCGCACCATCAACCCGCCAAATTTCTCGTGGTCTCTTATTAAACATTTCATAAACATTCCGACTTATCAAACACAATCGCATATTCAACCTTCTACCGGGTAGTAAGTAGAACTCTTCGTAGAAACTTCATCAAAATCCTGCAACCGCTAACCTGCTCACAAGAGATAACCAACTTGTGGAATTCCTTACCGATATTTTCCAATGACGCTGCACTAGGTACAAGTACCACGAAATCAGTAAACCCTCCTAAGCCCATACTCGTCCACCAGCTGTACAAGTATGTTCATTCCCCATTGACATCCATTAAAAGTTCAACAATATATTCCAAACTCGAAGTCATGTTGCATCCAAAAACAATAATCAAGTTTTCAAACCCCTCTTTATTTCAAGCAAACTCCTTTCAGTCATATTAAACCTTCCTCAGTATAGTAGCCACCGTTCCAAATGAATTTTGTAGATTTAGTCATTGTCCACCATGATTCTCAAATCGATCTAAACGTTTCTCAAGGCATGTGGCTACCCTTACCATAGATTTCATATGCTACTCTACAACTCCCACTTCGGTTAAACCATCATCTTTAAGCAACTTGTCAGCCTCTATTTTTCATACTTGACCTGCTAGTAATTGAACCACTGCAAGACACCTCCCGTCATGTCCTTCCTCATATTTCGCTACTCCAAATATTGCATCAAATCAAAATCTATCTCTGTAGCACCTGAACTAATAAATTGCTTCCAACTCTAAGCCTCCTCGAATGTCATCTTTCCCAAGCCATCATCATTTAAAACACCGATTCAATTCTGAAACCTCTACATGCCGCCATCTCTGATAATCGCTTCTTAGACACTATTTCACCACACCCTGTCCCGAAGGAAAATCAAGAAGACCATAACACCGGCGAGCCTTAATGCATTTAACAAGGAAGATGAAACCACATCACAATCGAGAATTCTACCATGCTAAAAAAAGATCAAGTCTCGTTACTCCATCAACCAAAGCCTGAACATCCATAGTTCGATTGCCTCTTCTCTGTTGGAACTAAATGCCAAACCTCTAAACCATACATTGAAAATCCTTCTTTCGAGTCATTCACTGCCTCGACATACAAACAAGCACCCTACCATCATACCAACATTGCGCGATAACCACTCATAAACATTATAACAATATGTGCATAGCCTCAAAACCATAGGCAATACTAATACAAGGCTGAAACGACAAAACACCCTCAACAGGATGACGACAATAGCTCGTTCGAATACGCAGGGAGATATATCATGCACTACAACTTTGTAGTACCACTACAACTTTTCGATACGCCATTGATAACAAGCGCTCAACATCGTGTAAGAGTGAGTGGGAAGGAAATGAAGGCATAAGCCTCGAATCAAATCGCACAACGAGGTATCAAGAAGGGAAGTGCTCCTAACAGCCCTATAACCTCTCGAAGATAGGTACAGACGTCTCCGTACTGACCCACAAGACTCTACTAGACTTGCTCATGACTTGTGAGACCGACATGAACCTAGAGCTCTAATACCAGGTTGTCACGACCCAAAATCCCCTAAAGGCCATAATGGCGCCCAGCGTCGCCGTTAATTATCGACTTAATTACTCATTTTAAAAATTATGAAATCATAAATCCCATTAAATAAATAAAATAAACATCGGATACTCATAGGAGCCCGTGAATTCTCATTATAAATTTCTGTATAAAGTATAAATTACAAGGTAACATGATAATAGTTATGTGAACTAAAATAATGAATATCCAGTAGGAACCCCCAAAACTCGGTGTCACAAATGCATGAGCATCTATAGAGAAATATAATAAAAATACAACATATGTTTGAATACAAGTTAGATAAGAGAATGTAAATAACTCTAATGGAGACTCTGTATGCTGCAGATCATAAAATGGAATGCAACTCACCATAAAATCCCCACAATAGCCGCGTCTCTGCGCCTAAAAGACCATCAGAAATATATATATACACACACACACACACACTTGCACAAAAAGTGCAGCAAGTGTATCATCAATACGTAAATCAACGCGTACCCAATAAATATCTAGCCTAACCCTGAAGAAGTAGTAACGAGGGGTCAATATCGACATTTACTAGTGGTCCAATAAATCAAGTACAATAGAAAGTAAACAAGTATAAGGCATGGTAAAAACAATGTAAACAAATTTTAGCATGTGGTACGATCCTCATCTAAACGGTAAACGCAAGCCCTCAATTATCGGTCACCTCCTCAATCAGAGTGGATATGGAAAATGGCCCCACCAGATAGATCGTCACAACTCAAATTAGGATAACTCACGGATACAATGGCTTCTTGACAAATATTACGCACGATGTTGTCAAGGCGAATGACCCGATCATATAAGAGTATTTATAGAAATGCCGAGGCGTACGGCCCGATCCCAAAATAATGTGTGCACTGCCGAGGGTCGAACGACACAAACCATAGATGTATCTATTATACTGCCGAGGCAAATGGCCCACTCCCATGAGAATCCGATACTTTAACGGGTCCTTGACCCCACTCACAAAGATACATGTGAGATATGAAATTTAAAGAACCCCTTCAATGAAAACGCACAACGCGAGAGGAATTTCTAAGTGAGACACATTTGTTTCGCGACTAATCAAGTAGCTCATCAAGACTTTACAATAGCGAGTCTATCACTCTACGCAAGCCTAGTCTTAGGTCGCAATGCAAAATAAGGGAATTATACAGGCAAGGATAACTCAAATATTACAATTAAAGCATGGCGTGAACCTAAGTCTACCCGAACATAATCGGGAACTCTAGCATACGCACAGACACTTGTCACCTCATACGTGCGCAACTCCCAAAACATGTAGCATACAAAAAGAATAGCACCTACGGGGTAAATTCCCCCTCACAGGATTAGACATAAGACTTACCTCGCTCCAAAGTTCCATAACCAGCTCCAATGCCTCTCTAACTCTTCAATTCAAAGACAAACGATCCGAAACTAGTCAAACGATGTGTAAATAAATCAAAATATACTCCAATGCTTATAATTAATCAATTTATAACAATTCCCAACTCCGCTCGAAAAGTCAATAAAATCAACCATCAAGCCCACATGCTCGGATTCCAAAACAATTTTGAAGATAAACTTTACCCATAACGCCACGAACTCAAATATATAATTTATCCTAAATTCCATATCTAATTTCGTGGTAAAAATTCAAAAATATCAATTTTTAGATTTTCTACCAAAATCCCATATTTCTACTAATTTCCATGTTTAAATTCATATATAAATCATATATTTAACTCACAAAATGCGGGAATTGCTTACCTTGGCATTGATGATGAAAGTCTTCCCTCCAACATCTCCAAATATCTCCCAACCAAATGAAAATGTGAGAGAAATGGGCTAAGTCTCGGATTAAAAGCACCCCACTGCCCAGCGACTTTTGCACTAGCGGACCATTAGATGCACCTGCGCACAAATCCATCGCAGGTGCGGTTTTCCCTAAGCCTAAGAAAATTCACTTCCGCGGACAAAATTCTGCTCTTATGTGAACAATTCTGCGGTCCAACCTTCTCTTCTGCACACTCGCACATGCGGAATCCTTCCGCTTCTGTGACTCCAGTCTTGCCCATCTCCTTTCGTTTCTGCGATCACTTCTCCGCATCTGCAACTTTGCAAGTGCGGAAATTTTCTCGCACCTGCGCCCCCAGGTCCCTTCCACCAAAATCGCACCTACGATGTCCCCTAAGCACCTCCGTGACCGCACCTGCATCCACTTCCCATGCAGTTGCGATTGCACCAGATCTCAGCTGCCTCAACACTTCTTCCAAGTTTGAACTCGCTCCGTTTTCAATCTGATTCTCACTTGGGGCCCCCGGAACCCCATCCAGCCATACCAACACATCCCAAAACATGAAACAAACTTAGTAGAAGCCTCAAATTATGACAAACAACATTAGAACTATGAATTGATAATTGAAACCTTTCTTTAAACTTTTAAACATTCAAACTTTGTCGAACACGTCCGAATTATGCTTAAACATCTCAGAATGATGCTAAATTTTGCTTGCAAGTCACAAATCATGATATGAACCTGTGGGAACATTCAGATCTTGATTCTAAGGGCGTTTACTTAAAAATCAAATCTTAGTCAATTCTTCCAACTTAAAGATTTCGAAATTAGAATTTTCCATCCGAATCAACTCCGCACTTTCCGAAATTCAATTCCGACTACGCGTTCAAGTCATAATACATGAAGTAAAATTACTCAATGCCTCAAACCATTGAACGATACGTAGAACTCAAAACGACCAGTCGTGTCATTACAAGAACCTTAGATGAGGGTCTAGAATAATCACAGACAAGAAACAAGCAAAGCACAATCTTCACATGAAAGTGTCTATCATGAAAAGCCTAATGAAAGTAACAGCATAACAGAACAAGTTCGTGATCAATAAATTACTTAATTAAGTAGGGGAACACTTTAGCATGCTGAAAATTAGTCACAATATAAGAGGCATGTCAATTTTCAAAAGCAAGATAGGCAAGTATTAAACTTGGTGCTAGTTGGCCACATATAGGAGGAGAGGCTAGTTATTTCATCCTAAGGTATTAGGCACTATTAGAGAACACATGATTAAAGACAAAAATTCAGAGGGCACAAATTAAGTAGCAGGAAACCATGCTTGGCATTGCAATATGATCAAGTATCAGTTTTAGGAAATGTTAAGTTGCACATGAATGATTCCATATGGATTAGAACATATTCCGGGCATGAATTGATTTAATCACAAGAGTTTAGAAAAATGAAGAGAAGTAAACTCATGCCAGGCAGTAGACATAAGCATTCAGGCAGAAACACACTAGGCTAAACGAGCTTAAGAGAGCCAAAAATCATTCATATTGAACACATGTAATAGACATATATTAGAGTTGGGAATTTTAGGCAAGTTCAACTGCTAGAAAAAGTTCAGAGTCACAAATCAACTTCAGAGCCAATAAGGCTGCAAACAAAGATGTCATAGAAACATATTGATTCACAAAAGTTTCAGTGACATGAGTAGATAGAGTATGAACACAAATAAAAGAGGATGAAACTGCAAAGGCCAAAGAACTTACCAGTTACCAATTGACAAACAAATTAACAAGAAGAATATTCTCAATATTTCCCAAGGGTTTCAGATGAACCTCGGGCAGTGCTCGCAGTGAGAAAAGCCAATTAGTCGAATTCTGGTGGCCTTGGCATTCAGCCGGCCAAGAGCCAAAGTTTAGAACAATATATAGAGTGAAGGAGTAAGAGAGCAATAGTGATTAATGTCCATCTTTGGGGAGTTTGGGGAAGGGGTTTATATAGTGTTGAATCAGTCGAGTAAACAAGGAATGAAATCAAGCAAACATAAACAAGGAAATAAAATATCACATGCAATCACTAGAATAACCGTCAAAAGAAAGAAATCGAATTTCAAACCCTAGTCAGGATTCCTGGGTCGCAAGCCAGCAAGTAAAGGCGAGAATCACCCTTTTCTCTCATGTATATGGACATAATATCGTCCAAATCCCATAGATCAAAGTCAATCTAGTCCTATCTCATAAGGGCATACTTGCCAAAATCGAGCAGTTACTCAAGTAATTCCACAGACGCGTACATAATAGCGAGGTATTACGAATAAGGTAAGTGAATCATATAATAATTTCATAATTTAGGTCGGAATCGGAGAAGATTAAGGGAGGCGACTACTAGGGTTTCTTAGAAGAGAGGGGGAGTTGAGAGTGTTTTGGGGCGGCCGTTTGAGAGGTAATGGGTTAGAGTTGTAGGGGTTTAGGTAATAAAAATAAGGGGGAGGCTGTGGGTCGTTGATCTTTGAGATCACCGACCAGGATTTAATGAGTGGCGGATCGGGTTAGCTGACGAGTATAGTGCAAAGATCAACGGGCAGAATTTAATGAGTGATAGATCTGGTTAGATGATGAGTATAGTGTAATGGGTCGTTGGTATTGGGTTAGGGGTTATTGGGCTGAGGTTTGGGGTACTTTGGCCATTAATTTGGTCCAAAAATTAGAAAAACTTAGGCTAGATTTTAAAATAAATGATTTTAAGAAAAAATAAATTAATAAAATAGTTAAATAGGTATAAAATTATTATTTAAGCAAATAAGGATTTAAAAATAATAGATGAAAATTGTAAACATGTAAAAAGTTGTTTTAACTCTAAATAAAATTATAAATATAATTAATTTCAAAGTGTAAGATATAAATATTTAAACAATTTAAATGCAAGAAAAAATCAATTTTAAAGCCTTAAAATTATGAAAAATTACTTAATATCCTTATATAACTCTTGTAAATTGGTGATGATGCAAAAATAATATTTTGAAAGTATATAGGATTTTTATAAAAATATGAGGGCAAAATATGGTATCAACACTCTGTTAGCTATAACATAGAAATTGATAAACTGTCTAGGTTCTTTCATTTCCTAAAATGTCATCCCAAGATCCAACTCCTTGAAGTTTTCTAACTTATCAGACACTACTCTCCTCCTTTGCCTGTTAATACTCTCAAGTTTTTCATAATCATAGTCATTACAATCAAATTCAAAAAAATCATAGGAACCAAGGCTATATTCACAATCACTGGCTACTTCAACATTTACACCATACGTTTCAGTGTGGTATGTAATGTCTTGTGCGTGGACTGTAAATTCACACTCATCAACAACAAAAAAAATTGATTTCCTTGAACTGCTGACAAAAGAGACATTGCAAAGTCCTAATACTATCATCATTTTCAACAAGATAATACCTACCAGAAAAATCTGTTACTAATAGCTGCTTAACTTCAGAAAATTCTAATTTTAAAGTGAACTCCTGACAGATATCTTCAAACTACAGTAATTTCCAATCAAACACAGTCCACATGTGCACCATATTCTTGTTATAGACCAGGTCAGTACAAATTACCTAATCACCCCCATAATAAAAAATAATATCAATTTTATCTATCATCCTTCAATAGTGGGTCATATGTAAAAGAAGAAACAAAAAGAATACAGAGACCAAATCAGTCATTTGTGTATGTGCATATAAAAGGAACGACAAAAATCTAATAAATAAATTGTATAAAGACAAGGGATAACTCGTCGACAACAACAATCCCAACAAAAAGGTAAAATGACACTAACTTTACACCAATAAAACTATCATTTACACTCATATCAAACAAATGCACATGGCCTTTAATTTTATACATATGTATTAAACAAACCTAAAACCCCACTGAAAAAAATTAAATCAAGATAAAAGAACAAAATACAACTTACCTTGATATATTCACTCTTCCGACGGAACTTCAGTGGGAAATTCCCACTGGGAATTCTCCCGCGATCCACTATACTTCATTAGTAAAAAAATCCTAGGAGAGCCGATTGAATAAGAGAAGGAAAATAGGGGGAAATAACAATGAAATGTCTGATTTTTAGGTTAAAAGATATTTGCTCCGTTTCAATTTATGTGAACCTATTTCCTTTTTAGTCTATGCAAAAAAGAATGACACATTTCCATATTTGGAAAGAATTTACCTTTATGCAATGATTTATAGCCACACAAACTATATGTATCTCATTTTACACCACAAGTTCAAAAGTCTTCTTTTTGTTCTTAAATTCTGTGCCCAGTCAAATGAGTTCACATAAATTGAAACAGATGGAGTATTAAGTGAAGGGGTAAAAATA
>AWOL01S0005959.1:25191-38506 GCA_000715115.1 Nicotiana otophora
AAAAAAAAATTAGGTGGTGGGTTGATTAAGACACGTGTCATGTCTTGATTTTTTTGGACAAAGTAAATACTTTAAGTAGTAGCTGTTAGTGAAAAATGGTATTATTAGACCCATTCTTTAACGACAGGGTCATTAGTAGGCTCAAGTTGAAACGGGGGTTATAATTGATCTGTTTCGAATATCACAAGATTATTTTTGGGCCTTTTTCCAAAGGAAAATCCTTATTCTAAAAGGAATAATTAAATCCTATTTTAAGAAGAAAAGAATCTTAGTTTATTGAAATCAATCTTGAGCTTCTTGGACTTCTAGTGCTTCTTGAAAATAAGTCCATATGTTTGGACTTCAGCTCTAAAACATGATCTTGACCAAAATTAATAAAATTTAATATAGATTATTCTTTTACATCAATTTATTCTTAACTAGGGATCTCGGTTCGAATCTTAGAAATGCAAAAAAAAAATTCTGATAGAAATTACTTCACATTTTAATGAGTCTTGCGTGGCATAAATTCGAATTAACTGAAGCCAAATACCAACATCGATCATGAGATACGAAACCAAAAAAATAAATAAAAATTGATAGTTAGAACTTAGGAGGAGTTAATGCGAGATGGAAACCTGGAAGGAATTGGTAAAGTATTAATTGGTTAGTAACGAGTGAACCTCCTTTTCTTTGTCCCAAAAAGAACATGTTGACCACCAAATTAAAAGAAGTTTATTTTAGTTGGTGTGTGGCGGGGCAAGGTTCCATCGGGAAAATGCGGTTGAAATTAAAAAATAACCAGATTTATAAGTGATAATTAAAAATTAGCCATCGTTTCAAAAATAATTGAAATTTACCCACTTTTCATGTAAAGATAAATATGAACGAAAATACTGTTCAAAATACGAAAAATATTCCAGCATAATATACTGGAGTTCCAACATAATATACTGGTCCAGCATAATATGCTGGAGTTCCAGCATAATATGCTGGAGTTCCAGCATAATATACTGGTCCATCATAATATGCTGGAAGTTCATACACATGTGCTCCAATTTCCAGTATATTATTATATAGGGTAAAATATGCTATGGCATGTGGCCATCCAAAAAAAGGACACGTGAAACCCAAGACGGGGGGATGGCCAAGGATCGAAGGTAACTATTTCGTTTGTCACCGGAAAAAATAACACTCATAAAGATGTGATAAATGCTCTTCGCTCGTTAGCATTTAATAGAGAATATTTTATGGCATTAAGAGCAATTACCCATTACAGGGGATTTGACATTTATGTTTATCATTACATCTTCATCAATGCTCCTTATAATTGACATTAAAGAAAGGCATGATCCTAGGATCTCCTTCTTAGCTATAAATAGTGACCTCAGTTGTCATTGTAAAGGACACGAATTTTCTGGCAAACTTACGCTACATTCTATACAAAGCTCAATATAATCTTATCTTCTTTCTTTTTGATTCTGTTGTTGTTGTTGTGTCCGGAAATCCTATTCCCGGAACTGTTACTTCTGACGTTTCGTCTATATTCTAAGGCTGAGTATTACATAATTCTTCAATTATTTTATTATTTTAGGATTAAATTAATTCATTTGTCTAGAAATCACGTATAAACTCAACTGTACCATTTTACGGGTAAACAGTTTGGCGCCCACCGTGGGGCCTAGACAACCGTGTAATTAAATTGATCCTTTCCTTTTTTACTAATGTGTTTTGATTATTTTGTCTTAGAAAAAATCATAAGAAATGGTAGATAACACTTTTAACGACATGCACAACCCCGAGATTCGAGGGGATCAGCCTCATTTTGATGACTTAATAAGTGACACCCATAATGAGGGGAATCGCGCTACACCGGCGCATGACATGCAATATTCTCGACACGTTCGGGGGATAACTCCCGATAATGCTGATGAGGAACAAGTCGTTGACGCGGTAAGGGTTTTGCAAGAGAAACAAGCGATCATTCTAGGCCACCTCACGCGACAGGATAAGATTATGACGGAGTTGAAACAAGCTTTATTGGGAGCTTCAAATAATGCAAACAGAAGAGATCCGATTCCTCATGGGGTTCCCACGAATCAAACAATGCATAGGGCCGACAACAACACTCCGAGGGGTGAAATTGGCTCCGATAGGGCAAGTGGGAACATATCATGCCTCAACAACGAGAATGATCCTTTCAAGAATGAACTTTTACAGTTTATGAGGGAAGTGAACGCCCGCATGGACCAGATCCTGGGCGCGCCACTAGTGCTGAAAGGTCCGGACTCGAAAAAGTATACTCAATTGCCATACAAGCCAGCTGCAGCACCAGAGTTAATCTCGAAGCGGTTCAAAATACCTGAAGTGCCAAAGTATGATAGAACTTCAGACCCCCATGGGCATATTACCACCTACACAACGGCGGTAAAGGGAAATGATTTAGCTCCTCACGGAATTGAATTTGTATTGCTAAAGAAATTTGGAGAAACCCTTACGAGGGGAGCCTTGACGTGGTATTCGCTGGTACCCGAGCATTCCATAGACTCCTTTGAAATGCTCGCGGATTATTTCATAAAGGCTCATGTCGGGTCTAGAAAAGTACAGGCCCAAAAGGTCGACATCTTCAAGATTGCTCAAGGAGAGTCTGAGCTGCTACGAGAGTTCGTTACTCCATTCTAGAAGGAGAGAATGTTGCTTCCGGCTGTTCCGGATGAATGGGCGGCTGAAGCACTCACCAAGGGATTGAATCCGAGGAGTTCAAACGCTTCCCGAAAATTGAAGGAAAGCCTACTCAAGTTTCAAGCAACGACTTAGGCGGATGTCCACAACCGGTATGAATCAAAAATAAGGATCGAAGATGATCATATTGGTTTTCCATCGTTCACCAAAGGACGAGAAAAGAACAGAGATAAATCAAAGGATGATTATGACGCGGACAAACGAACCTCAAAGGACCAGTTTTTGCCCTACGAACTGACCGAAGGCCGCAACAAAGGTTTCCGGATAGCAGACAAGTTCGTCGTTGACAAGAGGACTAATCGTGGTCGGAACAATCGATCACTACAGGATAAAGAAGTGTTAGGGTTGCGGGATCCTTCTTACCCCATGTTATCAAAACACAACTTAAACATCAATATGGTGGAGTTTGTGTCGTCCATGAGAAATATCAAATAAGCACGGTTCCCGAAACAGATGAGATCTAATCCCAGCCAGAGGGATCCTAACTTATGGTGTGAATACCATGGGACAAATGGCCACCTAACAGGGGCTGTCGACACCTCTCGGAAGAAGTGGCAATATTATTGAAGAGTGGTCACCTTAGAGAATTCTTGAGTGACCGAGCTAAGAACAATTATGGTCGTAATCGGAACAACGCGGAACCCTCGAAAGCGGGAGAAGATCCCCCCCGTCAAACAATCAACATGATCTTCGGAGGGATTGAGTTTAGCGAGGTCACCTTTTTAATAGCAAAGAAGATGAAAGTGTCAATAACGCATAGCAAAAGGCTTCGGGGAGACGATATCACTTTTACGGAGGAGGACACAGACGGATTGCTGCTACCACATAATGACGCATTGGTAATTTATTTAAATATGCTAGATTTAAATATTAAACATGTTCTAGTGGATCCAGGAAGTTTGGCTAATATCATACAATGGAGAGTATTAGAGCAAGCTAAACTCACCGGAAGCATTATTTAGGCCACAAAGCTCCTCGCCGGATTCAACCTCGCAAGTGTGACAACTCGGGGAGAAATTTTATTACTCACGAACACTGAAGGAGTAATAAAAACAACTCTTTTCGAAGTGGTAGATGGTGATATGGGATACAACATCATTCTAGGAAGGCCATGGTTGCAGGAGATGAAAGTTGTACCATCAACATATCATCAATTGCTGAAGTTTCCAATGCCCGAAGGAATTAAACAGAGAAGAGGTGATCAACCAGAGTCAATGGAGATGAATGCAATTTCATTCTCCAGTAGCCAAGGAAAGGAACACGCGGCATAGCAACTACAGGGACCGGCACCTACTCCCGAACTAGATAAAGTTAGCCCGGGAGTAGAGGCACTGGGATATTATCAGGTGCTAAGATATTTCCAAGTTCCAAAAGAGACCGATGCAACAAAGTCCACAGTGGAAGAGCTGGAGCAAGTGGCATTGTTCAAAGAATTCCTAAAAAGGAAATTCCACTTGGGGACAAAACTACACCCAGAACTCAGGTCCGACTTATTAAATTCCTTAAATCTAACACCGATTATTTTGCATGGTCGCATGAGGATATGACAGGAATCCCGACAGAGGTAGCCGTACACAAGTTAAGCTTGTACCCCAACGTATCTCCGGTAAGACAAAAGAAACGCCCGATTGCCGAAGCCAGGAATAAATTCATTAACGAAGAGGTAATCCGCTTACTTAATATCGGTTGGATCCGAGAGGTAAGCTATCAAGACTGGCTAGCCAATGTAGTAGTAGTTCATAAGAAGAACAATAAGTTTCGCATGCGTGTAGATTATAAAGATCTTAACAAGGCATGCCCGAAAGACTCGTTCCCACTGCCAAACATCGATCAAATGATTGATGCCACAACCGGGCACGAGTTAATGAGTTTTCTCGATGCTTATTCCGGGTACAACCAAATTAAGATGAACCTGGAGGATTAGGAAAACACTTTATTTATAACGAATTTCGGTATATATTGCTACAATGTGACGCCCTTCGGGTTGAAAAATGCTAGAGCCACTTATCAACAGTTCGTGAACAAGATGTTTGAAAGTCAAATAGGAAAAAATATGGAAGTTTATATAGACGGTATGCTCGTTAAGTCTTTAAATGCAGGTGATCATCTTAAACATCTGCAAGAAACTTTCGCCATCCTATGGAAGCATAATATGAAACTTAATCCCTTGAAATGCACGTTCGGGGTCAACTCTGGTAAGTTTCTAGGATTTCTGGTATCACAAAGGGGAATTGAGGTAAAACCCGATAAGATCAAGGACATAAAAGATATCCCATACCAACTATCAAACGTGAAGGAAGTCCAAAGGCTTACGGGAAGATTGGCAGCTTTGAGCAGGCTCATTTCCCGGTCATCGAAAAAGTGTCATCATTGCTTCGCACTGCTCAAAAAGAAAAATAATTTTGAATGGACCCCGGAGTGCCAGTAGGCTTTGAGGGATTTAAAGAAATACTTGTCAAGCCCTCAATTTCTTTCAAAATCAAAAGAAGGTGAAACATTGCTGGTCTATCTCACGGTCTCGGAAGTTGCGGTAAGCGCGATTTTAGTTCGAAAAAAATAAAAGTACGCAATCTCCCATTTATTATGTTAGTAAAATTTTAATGGGAATAGAAACTCGCTACCCACACTTGGTGAAACTGGCCTTAGCTCTCGTAGTCGCCGTTCGGAAGCTGAGGATCTACTTCCAATGCCACCCGATAGCCGCGGTGACTACTTTCCCTTTGCAGAATATCCTCCATAAACCCGAACTCTAGAGAAGATTGGCCAAATGGGCCATCAAAATGAGTGAATTTGACATAGAATATAAACCAAGGATTGCAATTAAGTTGTAAGTCTTGGCTGACTTCTTGGCCGATTTCAGTCCGGGATTATTGCCTCTACCAACCAAGAAGGCAATAATGGTGTCGGAATCGACAACAGGGGTTTGGACCTTATTTACGGATGGAGCTTCCAACATAAAAGGGTCTGGCCCCGGTATAGTCTTAATCATGTCTTTGGAGGAAACCTTAAGGCAAACAATCAGGACGATTCATTTAACTAACAATGAAGTAGAGTATGAAGCTTTGATTGCATGGAACGAAGTGGCTCGGGGACTTGACTCTGAGGTCATCAAAATCAAATGTGAATCACATCTGGTGGTAAATCAGGTATACAGGGTTATTTGAGACCATAGAAAAGTGCATGCAATAATACGTGGTAAAGGTTAATGCTCTGTTGGCGCGATTCCGGGAGTGGTCAATTACTCATATCCCAAGGGAAGATAACGCAGAAGCAGACGCATTGGCAAGCCTAGGATCATCGACGGAAATAAAGGGATCGGAGTCAGGGACGGTAGTATAACTAATAAACTCAGTCGTGGATATAGATGGTTACTATGAGGTAAATTCGACTAATCTAGTCTAGGACTGGAGGAATGAAATCATCGATTATCTAAAAAATGGGAAGCTACTTGAAGACCCCAAACTATCCTGGGTACTGCGTGCCAAAGCAGCGCGATATAGCTTCAAGAGAGGCCAATTGTATAGAAAATATTTTCAAGGCCCGCTGGCCCGATGCTTAGGCGCATCTGAAGCAAACTATGTCATGAGCGAGGTTCACGAAGGGATATGCGGAAACCACTCAAGTGCAATTTCCTTAGTGCTGAAGTTGTTAAGGGCATGATATTATTGGCCCCGCATGGAACAAGACGCCAAAGACTTCGTACGAAAATGTGATAAGTGTCAATGCTATGCACCACTGGTGCATCAACCTGCAGAACTATTACATTTGATTCTGTCCCCGTGGCTGTTCATGAAATAGAAGATGGACATCGTCAGACCACTGCCACCGGCTCCCAGAAAGGTAGGATTTCTTTTAATTTTAACTGACTATTTTTCTAAGTGGGTGGAAGCAGGTCCTTATCAAAAGATCGGAGAACGCGAAGTGGTGGATTTCTTATGGGAAAATAGATACCAAAAGAGATAGCGTGCGACAATGTGCCACAGTTTATCGGCGCAAAAATTACAAAGTTCCTCCAAGATTTAAAAATAAAGAGGATCACATTTTCACCCTATCATCGGACCGCAAACGGTCAAGCGGAGTCAAAGAAAAAAGTAATTATTCAAAACCTCAAGAAAAGTTTGGAAGTAGCTAAGGGTAACTAACTCGAAGAATTACCCAGAGTTTTATGAGCATACCGAACTACGACCAAGTCAAGCACGGGGGAAACCCCACTTTCCCTCGTGTATGGTGCAGAAGCTTTAATCCTGGTGGAAGTAGGGGAATCCACCTTGAGATATTTCCGGGCAGATGGAGAATTGAACAATGAAGCAATGTTAGTCAACTTGGAACTGCTCGATGAACGCAGAGACTTGGCGCATGTAAGAATGATAGCTCAAAAGCAGAGAATGGAGCGGTATTATAATCGAAGAGCCAACCTCTGTTATTTCAAAGTAGGAGACTTGGTCCTTAGGAAAGTAACTCAAAACACCTAAGAGCTCAACGCGGGGAAGCTAGGTCCAATGTGGGAAGGCCCCTACCGAGTTTCAGCTATCACCAGGAAAGGTTCATATGAGTTTGAAACCAAAATGGAGAAAAGTTTCCCAGCAATTGGAACGTCGCACACCTCAAAAGATATTATTGCTCATGAACATTATCCGTTCAGAAAGTATGTGATACACTCTTTTTCCCTTCGTTCAGATTTTGTCCCAATTGGAATTTTCTGGCAAGGTGTTTAACGAGGCAGCAACAGAAAGCATACTACAAAGACAACAACAATAAGACCTTTAATAGCAAGGCGCACAAGCAAAGATCCACTCGGGGATGGTTAGATAATCTTTTGCTCTATAATAAATTCCCACCAGAAAGTTAAGTTTGCTATTGAACAAAGGTTACCTAATCGTTCACGAGCACAAACCACTAGAGGGTTGTTAGATTATATAACAATGCATTAGTGAAATCTTCGAAGATACAAGATTTTCAGTGTTCCAATTCGCACTCTTCGCATTCAAACACTGGGGAGGCGGGGATACGATATGAGGATACAACAACAATGACTGCCACGTCAACCGGGAAACAAAGAACCAGAAATATAATTGCATCATCGGGATCGGGGACTACGTGGCCAGCCCCGTAAAAACAAGTTGTACAAGTTATCCACAAGTAATGGCAATTTCTTTTCAGCATAGCAAATGCTTATGTATATTTTGAAAATAGAAGGACTAAAATGAAATCCTTTTGTTTTTATCTTGTTTCTTGTCTGAACGATGTATTAACTTTGTCATTTGAAAGTTAAACAAGTACTTCAAATGCTAGTACTATAAGGAATAGGAGACGTCTTCTTCAAGAGCACCGTAAACATAAAAGGGCCCTCTTTTATAAAAACTCTCACGTTAAGGGGTTGGTTCCGGAATAATTTATGCTCGGAATCAAAATGCCTTCAGGAAAAGATACACCCGAAGCTATATAAGAAAGGACGCAAAAAGTAACCTTGCCCAAATACTTATCAAAGCCCTCACGAAAAAAGGTTGATGCCCAGAGTCACAAATGCTTTGGGGGAGAATACACCCAAAGCTTCACATAATAAGACGCAAAAGAGCTTGCGCAAAATTCTTAAAAGGAAGAAAATGTAAAGATTAAAGACTTGCATGAATATTCAAATGAAAGGAAGACTCAAACAATACTTGAGCAAAAGATGTTTTTATTTACAAAAACATGTCAAAATGGCACAAGTACAAGAATTGGAAAAAGAAAAGAAAAGCTAAACTGCAGTATCTCTGGAACCAGGAGGAAGAGAAGTGTCAGTGCCCCCAGGAGAAGTAGACGGACCCACCGATGGCTCAACAGTTTCACCAGTTTGGCCTTCAACATCATCATCCTCCGATTCTTCTTCAGTTCCCGAGAACTTGGAACCTGAACCAGAAGGACCAGGTGCATCAAACCTCGCTGGGAGTCCACTTTTAGCAGCTAATTCAAGCTCACAGGCCTTAGATATTTCTGTATCAAAATCAATGACACCAACTTTGGCCTCTTCAAAGGTTTTCTACTCATGTTGTACATGGCGTACTTTTCTCAACAACGAGGGAAGCCGCTCGACGCTTAAGTTCTTCTTTGAGTTGGGTTCCTCGGCAGAAAGGTTTTCCTGGGCGGACCTAGCAGATTTGAGGCTAACATCAAGGTTGCAGACAGTTGAGCTAAAAAGCCTATTATGCTCGATAATTTTCTTGTACTTCTCTTCTAGCTGGGCGTGTTTCCCCCCCGTAGTAGCAAGCTCTTCAATATTGGAGTTCAAGGCTGTCTCTAAGTTGATCACTCTTTCAGAGGAGGCAGCCTCGAGTTCGGTTGCCGCAAGAATGGCGTTATGGACTTCAGCTCATTTGGCACTGGCTTCATCAAATCTAACCCTCAGTGGGCCAATTTCTTGGCTAAGGGTTACCATGTCTTGCTCGCTTTGCCGCAAACGAGCTTCCAATACAATAACCTCAACAACTTTGGCTTCTATTTCCAAAAGGCGAGCGATGTGTTGCTCTTACTCTTCCAAAAGCTGATCATGTGCAAAAGTAATCTCTTCCTTTTAACGAATCAACCTCTGAAGGCCCTCAAAAGCAATAAAGTTGGCCTACAAAGTAAGAAGGGTAAAATTCAGGATATGTTCATACCCAAAAATAGAAGGAGTAATAAAGGAAGAAAGGAACGTATCGCTGTGGCTTTGTGCACGGCGTTGTTCAACAAACACTCTCCCGAGAGTGCCTGAATCTTTTCCCAGTCTTTCTTTGAAGCCAAAAGCTTAAGATAATTAGCAAGCTCCATCGGCCGGGATAGCAAGTTACATCCGGTAGAGACCGAAAGAGTAACATTCCTCCTCATTTATGGATCTTCATAAAGGGCAGCATAATTTTGCGCAAAATTCCCATGAACTGGGGACTGTGGAAGAGGAATATTTTCTTCATGGTCAGATGCGGCTGGTGGAGATGATGTAGCAATTGCTGGTAGAAGAGTAGATGAAGATGAAAGTGATGTAGTAGTTGCTGGTGTTGGTGAAGATGGAGATGAAGCTGATAGAGTTGAACAGTGAGAAGCAGGTGCATCAAATGTAGTGCTGGTTGTAGGATGCTCGCCAACCAAAGACGGCATGGACTCGGTATTCAGCCCGCAGTACCGGGCACAAAAATTAGGGCCCGAAAATGGGAGTTGATATTATCTACCAAATCAAACTCTCCCCAAAGTGTCGAGGCATCGTCCTCGGTTGGTGTAACTCTCTCAATAGGTCAAGCATCCTGTTTAGATTATGAGGATCATCGTCTTCTATGTAAAGAAGCTACCTCATCACTAGCTTCTTCATTATCGTCGATCGTCATGGTGTCTATGACTGGACCGGAAGGAGGAATAGTCACCATCTCTATCGGAGATAACTCGGGGGCATCGGTCCTCGCCCTCTTATTCTTTTCCCCCGCTGCATAGGAGTATCTTCTCTTTGGTTATTTGTCTTCCGGCCGGGGACTCTGTAAAGAAACATTTGCTCCCGAAGTAGGTCCGGAGCCACCTATTCGAGTAAGCGCCTCCTGAAGCGGCCTCGATGCATGATCAGCCAAAATATCATCCTCGGAACAACAATAGAGCCTGCGGGTAGACCTAATTTCATAGACATGTTAGAGTGGATTAATCAAGATCTTCACATAAAAAATTGAAACAAGGTGAGTTTGAATTACCATGATTCCTAGCCTTCCACCCGTATTTAGGGGCAGTGCTTTCCACAAGCGAGTCTCGTGTGTCGTAACGTTCAAGATCTTTTGTACCCACCGGTCCAAATCTCCAACCACCGGTGGGATCCATCGAGTTGCTGAAATAGGCGAAAGAGGGAGGATCAATACAGCTATAGAAATATATTTAGTAAAAGGAAATACTAAACAAAGAGCTTACGAGTGCGGTTCCAAGCGGCCGAAAAGGATGGAACCGTTGCCGTAATGATGTCCTTGGTGGCTACTGCAATGAACCGTTCCATCTGCCCACGGTCATTGTCATCATCCATACTAGACAACCGAGCATAGTGGCCATGTGTGCAGAGGTTTATCATTCCCCCACAGAAGATTTTGGGAGAATAGAGATTCATCATATGAGGTAAGATTAGCTCCTCTCCAGTCTCCTGGCACAAACACCGAAGGCAAGAAACCGTCCTCCACACAAAAGGACTTATTTGTGCCAACCACACTTGGTAGCGGAGGCAAAACTCTACAATCACGGGGTCAAGCTCTCCGCTCAAAGAGAACGCACCCAAAGTAAAGGGATACGTGTAAAAATATGTAAAACCCTCCTTGGCTAGGGTGACTCGCTCCGATAGATCAAGAGTAGTAATATCCAAGTTATGGCAGCGGCAGTCTTCCTTCACAGTAGGAATGCTAGAAGGATGTATGGAATAAGGATACCTACTGACGGCCCATGTACGAGAGTTAGCAGTAGGGAATTTCTCTTCGAAGTCTTTTGTGGTAATAAGACTTCTAGGGATGATGTAGCCCACTGTTGGAGGAGCAGAGTCCTCGGCGTTGTTCTTGCTTTTAGAAAACCGGTACGCTTTAAGAAAGAAGCCATTATATGGAAGAAGGAGAAGGTTTTTTGTTTGAGGAGAATTAGAAAAAGATGAAAAGCAAGATATAAGTTAGATAAGGGAAGCTTGAAAAATTATGAAGCATAAGGGAGAAAGTTGATACGTATAAGTAAAAGTTATGGCGGCTAAATTCATGGCCATGATTACCTCAATAATCGGTAAAGGTTGTGCTGAATCATGGAATAACGCATGTTTGGGGCATTAAATGTGGAGACATGTGTCTAATCAACCGTCAGAAGCCTTCAGAGGGAATTATAGTAATTCCCGCCAAAAGAGTATTTCTACCAACTTCCCAGTAACACAAAGTTATGTCACCGGATAGCAGGGGGACTATCTGTATAGGGTAAAATATGCTATGACACGTGGCCGTCCAAACAAGGGACACGTGGAACCCAAGATGGGGTTATGGGCAAAGACCGAAGGCAACTGTTTCGTTTGTCACCGAAAGAATAACACTCATAAAGATATGATAAATGATATTTGCTCGATAGCATTTAATAGAGAATATTTCATGGCATTAAGAGCAATTACCCGTTACATGGAATTTAGCATTTATGTTCATCGTTACATCTTCATCAATGCCCCTCATAATTGACATTAAAGAAGGGCACAATCCTAGGACCTCCTTCATAGTTATAAATAGTGATCTCATATGTCATTGTAAAGGACACGAATTTTCTAGCAAACTTATACTACATTCTATACAAAGCTCAATATAATCTTATCTTCTTGCTTTTTTATTCTATTGTTGTGGTGCCTGGAAACCCTATTCCCGGAACTGTTGCTTCTGATGTTTAGTCTATATCCCAAGGCTACGTATTACATAATTTATTGATTATTTTATTATTTCAGGATCAAATTAATTCATTTGTCTAGAAACCACGTATAAATTCAATTGTACCATTTTACGGGTAAACAATTTTGCTGGAACTTTCCGTGTGCTGGAAGTTCATATACAGGTGCAACAATCTCTAGTATATTATACTGGAACTTTTCGTGTTGTAGCAAAATAGTGACTATTTTTAATGACTTTGCAAACGCTGGATATGTTTTAATTACCAATCCGAAAATTAGCTAGCCCATGCTATTTTCATGAAAAATTCTCCTCCAGTTCTTTTTATGTCATTCTCGCTGAAAAACGATTTGATCCAAAATATTTGTCGGCTTAGAAAATACTAATAGCAATTATCTTCTATGACCACTTACAATTTGAATTAGAAAATGTCACGACCCAACTTCCACTATAGGCCGTCATAGCGTCCAACACCTCCATCAGGCAAGCCAACGGTAATTTACCAATTTAATTAACTGGTTTAGTATTTTTGGAATCAATATTTTCCTTAATTAGACAGTATGAAATAGGATTTACGGAGTAAGTGTCACGACCCGAAATTCCCAATATAAACTTTTAAATAAGTCTGTTGCAGCGTGCAATCCGATCCCCCAATATAAACTTTTAAATAAGTCTGTTGCAGCGTGCAATCCGATAACCCAGTATATATTTACTTTTATTTCCGTTGCGGCGTGCAACCCGATCCCCCAATATATTTTAACAACTCATAAATGTAATAAACATTACTCTAATAAATACCACGTCCAGTAAGAAACTATTAAGCATCAAGGCACACAATAATTATAGTTTATTTATGAAACAAACAATGACAAGTAGTAATTAATTGTGAAAATCAGGGAGAAAATAGGCAGTTTAGTATTTAATATGCTAAATGTCAAGTAGCAATTAAGACATATAAACCAAATAAGCATATAATAATTATTGCAGGAATTCAAGAATTAATATAGACAAGGTGGGTTGCTCTGATGGTAAGCACCCTCCACTTCCAACCAAGAGGTTGTGAGTTCGAGTCACCCCAAGAGCAAGGTGGGGAGTTCTTGGAGGGAAGGATGCCGAGGGTCATTTGGAAACAGCCTCTCTACCCCAGGGTAGGGGTAAGGTCTGCGTACACACTACCCTCCCCAGACCCCACTAGTGGGATTATACTGGGTTGTTGTTGTTGT
>AWOL01S0005959.1:39011-67296 GCA_000715115.1 Nicotiana otophora
ATGGTAAGCACCCTCCACTTCCAACCAAGAGGTTGTGAGTTCGAGTCACCCCAAGAGCAAGGTGGGGAGTTCTTGGAGGGAAGGATGCCGAGGGTCATTTGGAAACAGCCTCTCTACCCCAGGGTAGGGGTAAGGTCTGCGTACACACTACCCTCCCCAGACCCCACTAGTAGGATTATACTGGGTTGTTGTTGTTATTCAAGAATTAATATATAACACGGAATGTGAGAGAAATCATTACTATAACAATTAATTCATGTATTAAAATAATTTATGATATTTAATAATTATACAAATAATTAATTTGACAAAGTATAGGCACTCGTCACCTTGCTTATACTTCATTACACATGAAATTCACATAGCAAACAATTCAAGGGTTCTATTCCCTCAAGTCAAGGTTAACCACGACACTTACCTCGCTTTGCAACCAAATTTCAAGAATCCAATAAACTTTTGACTCTTGAATTCATGTCCGAAATCCTCAAATCTAGTCATAAACAATTCAATATACTCAATACAAATCGTAGGAATTAATTCCATATGAATTTATAAATTGTTCTGATAAATATTCAAAATTCATTTTAAAAATCAATAGTGGGACCCATGTCTCGAATCATGGAAAAACTTACGAAATACGAATACCCATTCCGATATGAGTTCAACCATATAAAAATTATTGAATTCCGACATCGGATTGGCTTCCAAATATTCATTTTACATTTTTGGAAAATTTTATATAAATCTTATCTTTTTTCCATAAATTCATGGATTCATGATATAAATGAGTATGAAATGATGAAATATAATCAATATAGGATAAGGAATACTTAACTCAATGTTTTCCCGTAAAAATCGCCCAAATATCGTCTTACCAGAGCTCAAAATCGAAAATGGTCGAAAATAGGTCGAAATCCCATTTCCAGAACTGAAGTTCTGTATTTCAAATTTTTCATCTTCGCGAACGCGATAGTACCCTCGTGTTCGCGAAGCACATTTTTGTGTTTCCAAACATTTCCCTTAGTGAATGCAAAGGCAACCTCACGAACGCGAAGGCAACCTCACGAACGCGAAGGCAACCTCGCGAACGCGATGCCTTGCATGGCTTGGCCTACGCGAACGCAAGATGCCCTTCGCGACCGCGAAAGCAAAAATCCTCTCCGGTAATTTTCCCTTCGCGAACGCGAAGCTTTGCACTTAGACCCTTCGCGAACGCGTGCCCTTGGTTGCGAACACGAAGCACAAAATGTGCCAGTCCAAATTTCCTCTTCGCGAACGCGAGACTCCCCTCGCGAACGCGAAGAAGGAAACCGTAACAAGCATTAGAAAATTTCCAACAGCATTCTAAGTCCGAAATTCAATCTATTAACAATCCAGAACTCGCCCGAGGCCTTTGGGATCTCAACCAAATATACCAATAAGTCCTAAAATATCATACGGACTTAGTCGAAACCTCAAATCATATCCAACAACACTAAAAACATGAATTACACATAGATTCAAGCCTAATGAACTTTGAAACTTCCAATTTCTACAAACGACGCCGGAACCTATCAAATCAAGTTCGATTGACCTCAAATATTGTACATAAGTTATAAATAACATAACGGACCTATGAAAATTTTCAGAATTGGATTCCGGTTTCGATATCAAAAAGTTAACTCCGTAGTCAAACTTGGAAATCATTAGCCTTTAAATTTCTAGTTTCTGTTAAATGGTCATAACTTGAGTTAGGGACCTCCAAATTAAATTTCGTGCACGCCCAAGTCCCAAATTACGATACGGACCTACAGGAACTGTCAAAACACTGATCCGAGTCCGTTTGCTCCAAATGTTGACCAACGTCAACTCGATTGAGTTTTAAGGCTCTATTTCATATTTTAATCAATTTTTCATATAAAACCTTTCCGAAAAATTATCCGCACTATGCATGCAAGTTGAGGAATGATGAATAATGCTTTTCGAGGTCTTAGAACACAGAATTAACAATTAAATTTAAAGATGACCTTTTGGGTCATCACAGTAAGTGAAAGTATCTGCACGAACCACAATAATAAATAGCCTGAAAGACCCCAAAAACTGTAATGACCCGATTGGTCGTTTTGAGAATTTTCACTTTGCTTGGCAGTTTACGGGCATGAGTAGCTCCGTATGAGGTATTTTTACTTGTGTGAATCGTCGGATTTGATTTTCAGGTTATTCGGGACTGATTTGGAAGAATGATTCTCAACTAGGGAGCTTTAAATTCGAAAGAGTTGACCGAGTTTGACTTTTTAGGATTTGACCTCGGATTGAAATTTTGATGATTCCGTTAGCTCCGTTGGATGATTTTGGACTTAGGAGTGCATCTGGATTGTGATTTGGAGGTCCGTGGTTGAATTTGGCTCGAAATGGCAAAAGTTAAAATTTTGGAAAGTTTGATCGAGAGTGGACTTTTTGTTATCGGGGTTGGATTTCGATTCTGGAAGTTGGAACAGGTCCGTAATGTCAAATGTGACTTGTGTGCAAAATTTGAGGTCAATCGAACGCAATTTGATAGGTTTCGGCATCGGTTGTGGAAGCTTGAAGTTTCAAAGTTCATTAATTTCGAGTTGAGGTGTGATTCGTCATTTTGATGTTGTTATGTGTGATTTGAGGGGCCTCGAGTAGGTCCGTGTTATGTTATTGGACAAGTTGATATATTCGGATGGGGTCCCGAGTGTCTCGGGTGAGTTTCGGACGAGGTTCTGATCATTTCATTGCATTTTGGATTTTTGCTAAGTTGCTGGTTCTGGTGTTCCGCACCTGCGACTGGTATTGCGCAGGTGCGATGGTTGCAGAAGCGTTAGTGGAGTCGTAGCAGCAAGAAGAGGCTGGGTCGCACCAGCGTGCGCGCAGATGCAAGATTGGAAGCGCATGTGCGAAAATCTTTACAGAAACAGAATTTGATATCCACAGGTATGGGGGTTGCTGGGCAAGGCTATTTTCACAGAAGCGAAGTTTTTACCGCAGAAGCGGTGGTCGCATATGATACGATCTGTCCGCAAATGCAGAATCGCTGGGCAGAATGTTATAAGTTCGAGGGTTGGTCATTTTGTTATCACATATTGAGCTATGGACTTTGGAATTGAGCGATATTTGGAGGAAATTTCATCATAAGGATTGGGGTAAGTGTTCTCTACTCGGTTTTGGTTATATTTCATGAATCCATCTTCATTTTTAGCAATTGGTTGATGAGTTTAAAGAGGAAAATTGGGGGGTTTGGTCTAAAGTTTCATAATAGGAATTGTTGAGTTTTGAGCACCGATTTGGAGTCGGATTTGAGTAAAACTAGTATGGTTGTACTCGTAATTGAATGGGTTGTTGGATTTTGTAAATTTTGTCGAGTTTCGAGGTGCGTGCCCGGGTTGGGCTTTTGGCCGATTTTGGGCTTTTGATTCAAGATTTGATCTTTTTCGATTGGGATTGGTTCCTTAGTTTTGAGCCGTTCGGAGGGCGGAACGCGCGGGATGGCATTTTGGAGCATCGCTTGGCTTGCTCGGTGTTGGAATTGGCTTGTTCGAGGTAGTAACTCTTCTAAACTTAGTGCTGAGGGTATGAAACCCCGTAATACGTGTTATGTGATTGGTATTGAGGTGACGCACATGCTAGGTGACGGGCGTGCACCATGTGAATTAGGACTCCGTTGTTTCCATGGCACTGAATAGTGGCCCTATTTTGTTGATATCCGTGTTTTCACCGTGTGATAAAGTAATTGAGCTGTCAATGATGCTAGATATCATGTTTAGGCTTTATGCCAATACTGTTGGGACCCATAGAGGTCGTTTCCTACTATCATCTCACTGATTTCATTGATATTTCGTACTCAGTCATATTCATGCATTCATATCATATCTCAGTATCAGTTGTTATTTATTGATACACCATATCATTGTTGTAGGGCTAGTTTCATGATATTGTGAGCCCGTGAGTGAGACTAGAGAGATTGATGACTGAGTGAGGCCGAGAGCCTGATTATGAGTGACAATTATCGGATCGGGCTGCACGCCGCAGCATGCTATATTGATTTATGCCTGGATCTAACTTATGATAGCGCTTGGGCTGTAGGAGCCCCTCCGAAGTCTGCACACCCCCCGTGAGCGCGGTTGATTATATTGAGGGATGGATCTTCCTTGGACATGGATCTTGTCTGAAGAATTTATATTCTTGGAGATGGATCTTCTCCATGGGGCCAGATTGGCCTTCCTCGGTACTGAGTGACTGATGGTCAGTGATGTATATATTCCGGGATGGATCTTCCCTGGGCCGTATGGGCCATATACAGTACCGAGTGATTGAGCATATGAGTGAAAAGTATGAGACAGTGAGATTGAGTACTCTGAGAGTGTGAGTACATGATTCATCTCTGAGATACATGGCATTGGCATGCACACAAGACATACAGGCATAGAGATGCATTTTTCCTCATGTTGTACGGTATCACCTCATTCTTGACTTTTTACACACATTGATATGTAGGCATAGAGAGGTATTTCACACTTGCTATCTGGAAAGAAAATTAAACATCTTATTTATTGTGTAAAGGATATTTGGAAAAATTATAGTTTTCAAACTTACTCGTACTTTTGGCATTTTTGATAAAAGATTTGGGTTTCACTAAGATACTAGAAAAGCATGACTATTTTTTGGAACTGCGAACGAGCTGAGCATTTTACTTCTGAGATACATCTTTTATTACTTGTATTATGCTGTTAGGAACTATTGTGGGATATTGGTATTTGACCCGACTTTGTGTTAGCTCGTAACTACTTTCAACCTAAGGTTAGGTTTTTTACTTATAAGTACATGGGGTCGGTTGTGCATATACTACACTTTTGCACCTTGCGTGCAGATGTTGGTCGTTGATGTTGTTTGTTTGATGGGAGCTGGATTGAAGATGTACCTGCGTCCTGGTTGTAGCTGTCCTTTTCTGGTAGCTTTAGCTCTATAAAACTCTTTTATGTACTTTGCAAACATACGATGTATTTATTTCATTTCAGCTTTGTAAATTCTATTTTTAGAAGCTCATGATTTGTACTACCAGTCCTTAGGAAATGTATAAGACTCAGATATTGCTTTACTTAATCGCTTTATAAATTGTTATTGGAATTGGTTAGTGGTTAATTGGCTTACCTAGCGTGTTGGGTTAGGTGCCATCACGACTAGTAGATTTGGAGTCATGACAAGGTGGTATCAGAGCTCTAGGTTCATAGGTTCTACAAGTCATGAGCAAGTGTCTAGTAGAGTCTTGCAGATCGGTATGATGACATACATACCTATCTTCGAGAGGCTACATGACATTTGGGATATACTTCTTATCTTTCTTTCCTTATTGTGCGGCATTGATTCAGCTTGAAGCGTAACTCTTTGAATTCCTTCCACGTATTCGTATGCACATATGAGCGCTCGGTATCGGTTGTGCGCCGACGGCTTGTGATTTCATGGTTGAGGTGCGAGATGTGATTTTGACATGCTAATGATGGGCCAGTCTGGAGGACTTGAGACCGGGCTTTGACTGTAGCTTGAGCACAGAGATTTCGATTGTGTGATCACGTGCTTTTGGGACTTATATGTCCAGTAGTGTCCCTATTAGTGGAATTTATGATTGGATGACTATGTGGTGAGTATGATGTGACTGCGGGATATGTTCAGATTGTTCGAATATGATGAGAAGTGTTTACTTGAGATGTAGAAAAGACTATGGGGTGTTTGATTCCTGTCTTGTTCTAGCGTATGGTCTCGACTTATGGGTGTATGAAGGGATCTCTCATGTTGTTTAGTTATGGAGTATAGTGGATTCTCATGTCTTGTTGACGAGTTCAGAATTGAGAAGATTAAGTGATTGCATAGTAGTCGTGACTATGGAAGGGTGTAGAGAGATGTCAGTTTGAGGCAAAGCAGGAGGGTTATCCCATGCGAGATGTCCTGAGGTTGTGTGATCCCTAAGATGTTTTGTAGAGAGTTCCCTTTTACCAGTGAATGATATATGTTGCAATATGAGTTTGGATCGCCTGTGGAAGTTGGCTTAACCATCACGAGGATGAACGCGAGATTTGCAGATGATTTTGAGGTACTAGATGGTTTGTGGTGCATGAGCGGATGAAGGATTTAATGGAATCTCACTATGGTATTATGGTAGTAATAGGGTATGGTTATTGTAAGTAGTCAGATGTTTTATTCCATGGCTTTGAGCCAAGTGGGGGAGTCTTCTATCGACGAGTTGATTACACGGTTATGTGTTGTAATGTTTTCGGTTCGGGGTATACTGGTGAATCAGTTATGACTTGCAGAGGTCGCGATCGAGGATGACTCGGGTAAAGGAATTTCTAGATACAGATTGTATTACACTCTATGGGTATATGAGAAATCATAAAATAATTGAGTGGTTATTCATGAAGGATGTAGTGTACATGGGGTAGGAATTTGCTCAGTTGCTTATGAGTGTGGGTCACTCTTTACTCCCTTGGGTGTTGGTGTGCCAATGGGGCACGAGTCGTTCGGTCAGTTTGGTCGGTTTAATTGAGATTTGAGTAGAGTGGATGACTCTCGAGAATGGTTCTAATGGATTCAAGATTTATATGTAGCAATTTGGAATTTTCAAGATTTGTATATGATAAAAACTGGGAGTTGCATTGGATTGTGTCGAGACTTATGGCATTTTATATCATTGTGGTATTGTGTTATTTTCTCTCTAGGGTTACGGTAATGCACTTTGGGTACCTGATGTCGAATTTTGCGTGGTTATTGATTTTGAGCATGGTGGCTGAGGTATTTCATATGGACCAGTATTTAGATGGGGTCACGCATTGCAGCAGAGTTATGTTGAGATATGATCCCTTATGTTAGATTCGTGTGTTTTGGTTATATGGTGTGTGATAGGTTCTTAGCATTGCGTTGTGGTGGTACTTGCTGAGCTTGCGGGACAATTCTCCCATCTGAGTCAGTTTTCCATGATTTGAGTATATTTGGAATGTTGCTTATTGGTGCACAGATTGTACGGGTTATGGCTTTAGATTGTATTGATGTGGCATGTCACTAGAGTGGTCATGTTGGATGAGATGAGATCATTGGACCTAGAATGGATACTATCGGAATTGATTACAGCATGTTTGGAAGGATAATATTGAAAGTCGGCTTAGAATGGGCTATAGTTCTTGTCGAATGAGAGGAAATTCCATGACTGGTTGATCTGTTGAATGGTTATGAGTTTTGGATGTTTATTTCATCATTGGCAATGTACGAAGGTTTAGAACAAGGCTTTGTTTGACATGAGGTTTGTTACCGATATTGGATGTTTTTAAGCAGCTACTGTGATTAGAAATTATTGCTATGAGTTTTTGAGTTATGCTGTATATCATGTGATTACATCTTGGATTATGGTTACAGCTTGTTCAGACTTATATAGTGTGTAGATGCGAGATTCCGACCTTATAGAAATTCCGTATGTTGGAAATTGGTTTTTAAGGCTTATGGTCTAAGGTTGGAGTAATGATCTTTAGTTATTTTGTGTTGTCGGACCTATATGGAATAGAGTGACGTGAGATCACCCCCGAGTGTATGCATGGTAAGGTTACACGGCAGTTGATGGCTTTGAGAACAAATCTGGGCACATTCGAGAACGAACGTATGTTTAAGTGGGGGAGGATGTAACGACCCGACCGGTCGTTCTGAGCATTTGCACTTCGCTCGGTAGTTTACGAGTGTGAGTAGCTCCGTATGAGGTATTTTGACTTGTGTGAATTGTCGGTTTTGGTTTTCAGGTTATTCGGGATTGATTTTGAAGAATGATTCTTAACTAGAAAGCTTTAAATTAACGTCGGATCGGAATTTTGATGGTTCTGTTAGCTCCGTTGGGTGATTTTGGACTTAGGAGCGCATCCGTATTGTTAGTCCGTGAGTGAGGACGAGAGTCTGATTATGAGTGACAGTAATGGGACCTGGATCTGGCTTATGATAGCGCTTGGGCTGTAGGAAACCCTATGGATTCTGCACATCCCCAGTGAGAGCGCTTTATTATATTGAAGGATGGATCTTTCCTGGATATGGATCTTGTCCGAAGAATTTATATACTTGGAGATAGATCTTCTCCATGGGGCCGGGTTGTCCTTCCTCGGTACTGAGTGACTGATGGTCAGTGATGTATATATTCCGGGATAGATCTTCCCTGGGCCGTATGGGCCATATACAGTACCGAGTGGTTGAGCATATGAATGGAAAGTGTGAGACAGTGAGATTGAGTACTCTGAGAGTGTGAGTGCATATGCATTTTTCCTCATGTTGTATGGTATCATGTCATTCATGACTTTTTATACACCTTGATATGTGGGCATAAAGAGGTATTTCACATTTACTATCTGGAAAGAAAATAAAACATCTTATTTATCGTGGAAAAGATATTTGGAAAAATTATAGTTTTCAAACTTACTCGTACTTTTGGCATTTTCGGTAAAATATTTGGTTTTCACTAAGATACTAGAAAAGCATGACTATTTTCTGGAACTGCGAACGAGCTGAGCATTTTACTTATGAGATATATCTTTTATTACTTGTATTATGCTGTTAGGAATTGTTGTGGGATATTGGTATTGGACCCGACCTTGTGTTAGCTCGTCACTACTTTCAACCTAAGGTTAGATTTTTTACTTATTGAGTACATGGGGTCGGTTGTACTCATACTACACTTCTGCACCTTGTGTGTAGATGTTGGTCGCTGATGTTGTTGTGTTTGATGGGAGCTGGATTGAAGATGTATCTGCGTCCCAGTTGTAGATGCCCCTTGTTCGTGGTCGCTTTAGATCTATAAAACTTCGTTTATGTACTTTTCAAACAGCCGATTTATTTATTTTATTTAAGCTGTGTAAATTCTATTCTTAGAAGCTCATGATTTGTACTACCAGTCCTTGGGGAATGTATAAGACTCAGATATTTCTTTACTTAATCGCTTTATAAATTGTTATTGGAATTGTTTAGTGGTTAATTAGCTTACCTAGCGGGTTGGGTTAGGTGTCATCACGACTAGTGGATTTGGGGTCGTAACAAAAACCCGGTGTCACAAGTGCATGAGCATCAACTAGGAAATATGATAAATGCAACATCTGTCTGGAATACAAATTAGACAGGAGTACGTAAATAACACTGATGGAGACTCTATATGCTGCGGATTAATAACATGGAATGCAGTTCACCGTAAGTCCCCGCAATAGTTGCGCCTCTATGCCTAAAATATCATTATACATACATGTACCTGCACAAAAATATGCAGCAAGTGTAGTATGAGTACGTAAATCAACGTGTACCCAGTAAGTATCAAGTCAAACCTCGAAGAAGTAGTGACGAGCGATCGACATCGACATTTACTAATGGTCCAATAAAGCATCATAATAAAAGCATGAGAGATATGGAGCATATAGAAATAATGGGGTAAATCAGCAAGTTACCTAGTCCTCCAAATATTTATTTTAAGGCATAAATTTCTAAATCTTGTAGTCTATCAAAACAGCTCAGAAATTGTCAAGTATAATTATCAAATAAAATGCAGGGCAGTGGGAGGATTTGCTCACGAATATTTGGTTTACTGACAATATATCGCACGATTCTGCCAAGGTCGTTCGGCCCGATCCGGAATAATGTGTACACTGCCGAGGGTCGAGCGGCACGAACCATAGATGTATATATACTGCTGAGGCGTTCGACCCGCTCCACAAGAAAGGAGGACACTTTATGAACATCCGGAATGAGAAGCTATCACAAGGCTAACGCGTAAGGAGGTACAATTTCTATTAACGGTCGACTAATTCGCACAAAAATTTAAGTATGTGAAATTTTGATTTTTTACTATATCCTCTAACAATTTCCAATATGATTCAGATACTTTAATTAACGAAGGACGCAAACATTACAAATAATTCATGATTTGGGTCCTAAAATACCCGGACATAAGCATAATTAGTAGCTACGCACGGACTCTCGTCACCTTGTACGTACGAAGCCCCCACCATTAATAACATATATTAATTTTAATCACCTATGGAGTAAATTCCCTCTTACAAGGTTAGACAAGAGACTTACCTCGCTCCGAAGTTTTATAGCCGGCTCCAATGCAACTCTAACATCTCAAACCGAAGCATGTCGATCCAAAGCTATGCAAACAATGTGCAGATAGATCAATATTTGTTCTAATACCCATAGCCAATCAATTTAAACAATTTCCAACACCGCGCGAAAAGTCGATAAAATCCACTTTCGGGCCCACGTGCCTGGATTTCGATTTTTTTGGAGATAAACTTTACCCATAACACCACGAATTCAAATATATCATTTATTCAAAATTCTATGTCCAATTTTGTGGTCGAAATCCAAAAAAATTAATTTTTAGATTTTTCTTCAAAATCCCAAATTCCTGCTAATTTCCATGTTTAAATCCATATATAAACCAAGTATTTAACTTGCAATAGGTGAGAATCACTTACCTTGCATTTGATGGTGAAAATACTCTCTTGTAGAGTTCCAAAAACCGCCCAAGCCGTGTGGAAAATGGGTGAAATGAACCCAAATCCCATTTTTAAAACATTCTGCCCGGCACAATCGCCCGTTCTTCGCGTTTGCGACCAAGGCCTCGCGTTCGCAAAGGCCAAATGCCACTGCCCAAAAAAATTCCTCTTCACGTTCGCGAAGCCTCCGACCCCTGTCCCTTCGTGTTCGCGATCCACGAGCCGCGTTCTCGAAGGCCAACCTGCTCCAGGTCCCAGCTCCCCCTTTCCTTCTACGCGTTCGCGATCTCCCCCTTTGCGTTCGCGTTGGCTTCCCCATCCTCAGCTTCGCGTTCGTGTAGGATTCATCGCGTTCGCTTTGGCAAAATCCCAGCATCCCAAAAATCCTTCTTCGCGAACGTGGGACTCCCTTCGCGTTCGCATAGGACAAAACCGGAACCAGCAACCAGCAGCATCAAAACACCCAAACTTGGTCCGGAACCACCCCGAATCATACCCGAGGCCCCCGGGACCCTGTCCAATCGTACCAACCAGTCCCAATACATAACACGAACCTGCTCGAGGCCTCAAATCACATCAAATAACATCAAAACCACGAATCGCGCCACAATTCAAGCTTTATAAACTTTAGAACTTCAGACTTCTACATTCGACGCCGAAACCTTTCAAATCAAATCCAATTGACCTCGAATTTGCACACAAGTGGTAATTGACATTACGGTCCTCCTTCAAATTCAAGCTTTCGAAATCGGAATTCGACCCCGATATCAAAAAGTCCACTCCTGGTCAAACTTCCCAAAAATCTTCAAATTTCCAACTTTTGCCAAATGACCCCGAAATGACCTACAGACCTCAAAAGTCAAACTTTGGTCAACTTTTCCAACTTTAAGCTTCCGAATTTAGAATTGCCTTCCCAAATCAACTCTGAACCTTCCCGAAATATGATTCCGACCATACGTACAAGTCATAATACCTGAAGTGAAGCTACTCAAGGTCTCAAATCGTCGAACGACACGCTAGAGCTCAAAATGATCGATCGGGTCGTTACATTCTCCCCCACTTAAACAGACGTTTTTCCTCAAACGTGTCAAGAATTGCTCGGAGTTGTGCAAAATTACTGTTTAACACCTTGTGCACCTACCCGTGCCATCACAATCCCAGTTTGGCACCTCAGCTCGAGCCGGACTAAAGGTCCTCCTTTTTATTCAATTAATAAGCCTTAAAACAAAATCCCAACCTCCGAATTTCTTTACAATACCTGCTTCTAACATACAGACATCGTATTAATCACCACACACTGTACTAAAACATGATTGTGCACTTATGCTGAAATGACACCATGTACCCACATAAGTCAGTTGCCCGTAATGACATCCTCGAATGATTGAAATTTCACAAGTCCGTTGCCCGCAATACATCTTATGACGTATATAAGTCCTGTTCCAATTCTCACAATATCGCCACGACGAAAGAGTCATATGGAAACTCATAACCACCTATCGAATCAACAAATCATTGAGTCTCTCCCCCGGACAAGAACTATTACCCCATTCTGAACTGAATGATGATATTTGCTCTTTAATATACATCATATAAGTCTGATTGCCCTAGTCTCGTCTCACCCAGTACAAACTGCTCTGGCAACAAGCTACCTCAGACACTGCCAGGAGTCTCATATGACGCCCACAATGTGCCAATAAGCTACGAACTCGAATGTGACTCATAAGGAAGAACGATCTCTAACAAGGAATTATCCGGCCCGCGTAATGAATAAAAAGGCCGAATAGGTGCTATGATCCTACCTCAAGAATGAAAACAAGGTACACAAAATGAACGTAAGGAACCATGCTCAACATATCACCTTTGCGGCGTGCAACCCGATCCATCATGACACTGTTGCAGCATGCAACCCAATCTAAACATTATATACCGATGGCGGCGTTCCACCCGATCCGCACATAACAATCAAGAAGAAAACACACATCAAGCCGCAACGCTTATACTTACGAAATACCTGAATATCGACCACAAGCACGCAAAGTGCATAATACAAATACCGGGCAGATGGAGAGTGCCACACGCTACGAAACTCAAGCACAGCCAAGGTGCACCTGCTCACATTACACTACAAGATACACAGAAACTCACACCGACTCTGATCATATCATCTTGGGCCAATATCCTTGCATGACACACAATAACAACCGTTAAATCCGGAACAAACATCATATAATCCACAACCCAAGGAATAGAACGCCTCTCTTGCATAAACTCACACATTGGCGATATTACCAACATCTCCATACTTGGTTTCAATCTATAACAATCAAGTGACAACCACGCCACCCCGACGCAAATTTCCCTGTGGGGTACACTTCCACAACCATTCCGCACCAGGTAGCAAAGGCTGCATTCCCATACCACCGACCGTGCTAATTTGTAAGGTAACTCACAATCCGCAAACCAATACACAATACCTTTTCCACCGAACACCATTCTCATGCGACACTAAGATAACGTCTGCTTACTCTAAGCATCTGAATTCTTCCCTACTCATCCGAGCTCGTGACATTCTTATCAACACCGAACCGCAACCCTTAACCTGAGCTTTCAAATTCCCATGCCGCTCGCCATACCTATCATACTATTACGAGAGGATACCCAAATTTATCACAACCCCTGAATCACCAGTAGAATAAACACTTCATTGGCTAGAAGACTTTTTACTTAACTCATTTCAGAAAGACCAACGCAGCACGCAACTGAATTCACAAATTGCAGAAAATGCCACCTCAAGCCGTGATCTAAATCGCCATGACTCTTCCAGAAGTCCATTTACGCCACAAGGTCATTTAAAGTCACATACCTCCCAAATCAATCAATTTATGGTGGCTGTCGAGCCTGTACGTACAACCACAAACAACATGTTATAACTTCACACACCGAATGAACCGACCATTGCCACAATCATACCGATTCAACCATTACAACCGACCCAACTTCATTTAATTTACCCTTGACCTACCTTAGAAATAATGTTAGCTCTATTCACAATATAACGAACTCAATCCGTACTCATCCTAAGTGACCCGAATCGCGAGACTACATCGTCTCAATACCCATGAATCACCTTATACCTTTCTCCAGCGCACAGTAGCATCTCCAACTGCTATACCCATTATGCAGGACCTCCTGCAAATCCAAAGCAATTTCTTTCTTTCCTCCAATACTGCACCGCTTATTCGGTAATAACATAGAACGCTCCAAGTCATGTTTGCAATCCACTGCAAAACTCGACCCTTAACCACACAACGGACCCGAAATCCTTAAGTACCGGACTTAAATTTTTGAACTCACTGAACCGTTGTTAAGAGTCACTCACTCTAACTTGGTCTCGAATATAACCAAACTCCATTGCCCTACTAGTACATGAATACCCTCACAAAGAAGTAACCGGCTGAATCTTCACATTACCTCTACAAGACGCATAACTCTGAGTCTTCCCAAAATCTGCACCCGAATCGATAAGACGAAATATAGCATACATTTATCAATTTCTCTGCTCGAATTACCCCTGATGTTTCCTTTTTATTAGTCACAAATGATCCACCAATGTACCGATAACTAGAAGCTGCACAAATCAATAGCCACGCGATCCAATCGTAGACGGTGGGGCTCCCCCACTTAGCTTTAAGCTACAATCACATAAATCTAGAACCTACAAATATTCCTCATTCTCCATCACTATGATTTTTGCACCGTTAACCCGCCAAGTCTCTCGAAGCGTTTTGTTAATCATTTCATGAACATTCTGAATCATTTGTCAATCTCATATTTGACCTCTTACCAGGTAGCAAATAAAATCTTTCGTAGCAACTTCATCAACATCACACAACCGTTAGCCTGTTCACAGGAGATAACCCATCTGTGAAAATTCCATGCCAACGTCTTCCAATGATGCTGCACTGGGTGCAACTGCCACGCATTCGGTAACCCTCCCGAGCCCATGCTCGTCCACCAGTTGTGCAAGTTTGCTCCTTCCCTATTGACATCAACTGAAAGTTCAACAATACCTTCCAAACTCAAATCATATTGCATCAGATCAAATCTCCACACCCCTCTTCATTTCAAGCAACTCCTTTCTGCTATATTCCATCTTTCATTCGTACATTGACCACTACTCCAAATAAAATCCATAGGCCAAATCACCCTCCATCATGATTCCAAACCGTTCTACACTTTCTCAAGGCACACGACTATCCTACCACGGAACCTATATGCTAATTTGCCACTCTTACTTCAGTTAAACCATCTCCTTTAAGCAAATTCCCAATCTCTGCTTTTCATACTTGACCTGCTAATACTTCAACCACCGTGAAATGCTTCCCGCCATGTCCTCCCTCATACTTTGCTACCCAAACGTTGCATCAAATCAAAATCCATCTCTGTTGCACTTGAACCAATAAATTGCTACCAACTTTAAGCCTCCTGAAAGATCATCTTCCGCAAGACGTCACATTAGAAATACCAATTCGACCCTGAACCGCTGCACACCGCTATTCCTGACACCCGCCCTTCAAGCACCGTTTCATACCACCCCTCCCCGAGGGCAAAAATAAAAAAGACCATAGAACCGGCTAACCGAAAATGCATTTAAACAAGGATGACGACACCGCATCAAAAGGAAAATTTCACCACACTCGAAAATACCAAGTCTCGTTACTCCATCAACCCAAACCTGAACATTCAAAATCCAACTGCCTTTTCTTTGCTGGGATTAAATATTGAACCTCTAAATCATGCACTGAGATATCCTCCTTTCAAGTCATTTACTAGCTCGATACGTAGACAGGCACCCTACCACACCAACATTGTGCATAGCCTCAAAACCATACCGATACTGAGCTGAAATGACAGAACATTCTTCCGCAAGAAAACGATAATAACTTGTTTGAATGCGCAGGGAAAAGCATCCTGCACCACGCCTGTAGTACCACTACAACTCTTTGACGCCCGATTGACACGAGCGCTCAACATCGTATAAGAATGAGTAGGAATGAAATAAAGGCATAAGCCTCAAAGGAATCAAATCACACGATGAGGAATCAAGAAGGGAAGTGCTCCTAACAGCCTTGTAGCCTCTCGAAAATAAGTACAGACGTCTCCGTACCGATCCGCAAGACTCTACTAGACTTGCTCATGACTTGTGAGACCTACGTGAACCTAGTGCTCTGATACCATGTTGTCACGACCCAACTTCCACTATGGGTCATGAAAGCGCCTATCGCCGCCGTCAGGTAAACCAACGGTGCTTTACCAATTTAATTACCCGTTTTAGTATTTTTGGAATCAATATTTTCCTTAATTAGACAGTATAAAATAGAATTTACGGAGTAAGTGAAAGTATCTGCACGAACCACAATAATAAATAGCTTGAAAGACCCCCAAAATCCACTATCATAAGTGCATGAGCATCAATTAGGAAATATGATAAATGCAACATCTGTCTGGAATACAAATTATACAGGAGTATGTAAATAACACTGATGGAGACTCTGTATGCTGGCTCTAATGCCACTCTAATACCTCAAACCGATGCCTCTCGATCCAAAGCTATGCAAACGATGTGTAGATAAATCAATATTTGTTCTAATACCCATAACCAATCAATTTAAACAATTTCCAACTCCGCTCGAAAAGTCGATAAAATCCACCCTCAGGCCCACGTGTCCGGTTTTAGAAATTTTTCGGAGATAAACTTTACCCATAACACCACAAATACAAATATATCAATTATTCCAAATTTTATGTCCAATTTCGTGATCAAAATCTAAAAATATCAATTTCTAGATTTTTCTTCAAAATCCCATTTGTTTACTAATTTCCATGTTTAAATCCATATATAAATCAAGTATTTAACTTGCAATAGGTGGGAATCACTTACCTTGCATTAGATGGTGAAAATATTCTCTTGCAGAGCTCCAAATATTTCCCAAGCTGTGTGAAAAATGGGTGAAATAAACCCAAATCCCGTTTTTAAAACATTTTGCCCAACACAATCGCCCCTTCTTCGCGTTCGTGACCAAGGCCTCGCATTCGCGAAGGCCAAATGCCACTGCCCAAATCATTCCACTTCGCATTCGCGACCTCCTCGTCGCATTCGCGAAGCCTCCGACCCCTGCCCCTTCGCGTTCGCAGTCCATGAGCTGTGTTCGCGAAGGCCATCCTGCTCTAGGCCCCAGCTCCCCCTTTTCCTTCTACGTGTTCGCGATCACCCCCTTCGCGTTCGCATAGGCTTCTCCAGCCTCTGCTTCGCGTTTGCGTAGGCTTCATCGCGTTCGCGTTGGGCAAATCCCAACAACCCAAAAATCCTTCTTCGTGAACACGGGACTCCCTTCGCTTTCGCAAAGGACAAAACCAGAACCAGCAACCAGCAGCATCAAAACACCCAAACTTGGTCCGAAAGCACCCCGAATCACACCTGAGGCCCCCGGGACCCGGTCCAATCGTACCAACCAGTCCCAATACATAACACGAACCTGCTCGGGGCTTCAAATCACATCAAACAATATCAAAACCATGAATCGCACCCCAATTCAAGCTTTATGAACTTTAGAACTTCAAACTTCTACATTTGACGCCGAAACCTATCAAATCAAATTCAATTGACCTTGAATTTTGCACACAAGTCATAATTGACATTACGGGCCTACTTCCACTTCCAGAGTTGGAATCCGACCCCGATATCAAAAGGTCCACTCCTGGTCAAACTTCCCAAAAACCTTCAAATTTCTAACTTTCGCAAAATGACCCCGAAATGACCTATAGGCCTCCAAATCCACATTCGGACGCGTCCCTAAGACCGGAATCAGCATGCAGAGCTATTCCCAGGCTCGGAATCCCAAACGGACATCGATAACATCAAAATCCACTTCAACCCAAACTTAGAAAATTCTTAAACCTTAAAAATGCCAACCTTGATTAATAGGTGCCGAAATACTCCCAGGCCATTCGATACTCGATCCAAAAATATGCCCAAGTCTGAAATCATCATACGGACCTATTGAAACCTTCACATCCCGATTCCGAGGTTGTTTACTCAAAAGTCAAACTTTGATCAACTCTTCCAACTTTAAGCTTCCGAATTTAGAATTTTCTTCCAAAATGAACTCCAAACTTTCCGGAATTCGATTCCGACCACACGTACAAGTCATAATACCTGAAGTGAAGCTACTCAAGGTCTCAAATCATCAAACGACACGCTAGAGCTCAAAACGACCGGTCGGATCGTTACAGAAAAATTATTTGTTTTATTCTTATTATTTTTTTACCGGTTGGGACCATAAAACCGATCTCCCCAATCCAGTATGGCATTAGTTATTGTTTTTTTAACTCGACCATTACTACTACAATAAGGCATATGGCTATTAATTAATTACTCATTTAAAGTAGTGATAAGGGTAATTTAGTCAAATATTTAATTTTATTTATTAGTGTGTCAAAATCTTAAACGACACATAAAAAACATCGAGAAGGAGAAGTGCAAAAAGACCAACGTACATCATCCAGTCAAAAAATGAAGTACACAATTTACCCACGTACAAATCAGTCCAGATATATACAACCAATAGCTACACATTTCATTTTATATTACTTGCTATATGTACGCTTTTAACCCATGTTGCTTGGATCCTGCTAAAAAGCCGCCGCACTCGTATCAGATTTTAAAAAGTTATATATTTTGAAGGATCCTACACTAGTACGCCATCAGTTTTGGAGAAATCGAGCAACATAGCTTTAATCAAATTGACTGATACTAGCTTCTCTAAGATTATGTGAGTGGTGGGATAAAAGAAAGTGGAACAATTGATGTCTTGTATGTTTCTTTTTCAATTATCCAAATGGATTTCCTCCCCCTGATGAAAAGCTATTTGATGTAGCAGGCGTTGGATATGTGCCATTGGACTGTTGAAGAGGATTTAGGGAAGCGAAGGCGGCTTCATCTTTGCCAATGCTAGTATTCCCTTGTGGTCTGTGATGAAATATTGAAATGTTAATCTACATGATAAGAACTTGTTTAGTTATTGACTATCAGTTGTAACCTGAAAATTACAAGCAAAATTACTATCTTCAAGTTAAGAGAACAATTCTTGCTAGCACGTTCTGATTCGTGGTTATTCATGTTAATCAGCGTCAAAATTGCACACAAGAAAAAATATATTGAAGGCATCCGGCCTATAATTGCAATCCAAAATATATACATGGATTCTGGAACAGAAACCTTACACGGTAAGGGCCATGTTGTTGGGTATCTGTTGTCCTACATATGGTCCTGCAGGAACTATCAGAAAGATAAGATCAATTTCATAATAAACAGACGGTTGAAACTATCAGAGAGATCATACTTTTATTTATTTAATTATGGCTTTAACAGTATGATTTACCTCCAGAAATTGTCATTCCATAATTAGCTGTTTGTGGAGGCAGTGCAAAAGCATAAGGCAGTTGCTGAGGCTGTACACTTATTGGAGCTGAAATATTTGGCAGTGCTGCTTGCATAGGTAACATGGACGGGAACTAAACGAAAAGAAACATCTCAGTTTTAGAGAATGCAAAATCAAAAATAAATGTTATTTTTGCTATTAATGGTCACATTCAGAGCTTAATAACCTTTCACAGAGACTTGATGACATACCTCTGGGGCTTGAACTTGAGGGCCGTCTTGACCAATATCAAATGGATTTCTTGATTTTGCGGAGTTTGGGAGAGCTGGATTTGACTGTAACAGCAGTTTCTTTAAATTAGAACATTAACCTACCCCATTGTTCAAATTCGGTAGAGTAATGAAATGTGATATATATACCATTGCAGCCGGATGGTATTGCATGCCGTGAGGGCGAAATTGCCAACCCGGAACAACTGGAGGATGATAGCATGATGTGAAAAGGTCCTGTATCAAAATTATCTCCATTTATTACTTCTACTTCTATTTCGCGACATCCACCTAATTAAGATGCATAAAGCCAGTTGAAAAGTTACCGCTGGGAGTTCTTTTCTTCCTACAGATTTTGGATCATTTGTTGTCACTGAGGCAGCTTGATTTGCAGTTGGTGCTTCAGCATTTCCTGTAGGTTTGCCAGAATTTTGCTGCCAGTAAACACGAGGAAAAAAATTAGTTGCATCTCTGAGTGTATCGACAAAGAGCCTGTTCTTAAGCAACCAATTTAGTGACCTCTACTTTTTAAATACAACAACTAGCCTCACTGATCATGTCGCTTCATTTAAGTTTATCTTGGACCAATATTATACAAATAAAACCTAAAGTACTAGAAGTTCTCTATATTTTCTGCTGGCATATAAAATGCTGACTTGTAGAAAACATAGGACCTGAAGTAAACATATTAACATGACTAAACAAAATTTCCAACATAGGACCTCTACTTTTGAAATGTTTCAGAAACTTTTGCACATTTGGCGTGTCACGCTCAAGTTTTACGTTAATTAAGAAACTTCACAAAGCCCTCTCACCTGACCATATAAAGCATCAAATGATGCAGTACTCTCTTGAATACTGGAGTTATTGATCCCCATAGCCACTGCAGAAAGCTTATTATTGATCGATAGCGTCTGTTGTCCATTGGTTATTTTTTCCGTGGAATCATTAGGTCCAGGCAACGCTTGGGTACTTTCGGGCGAAGCCACTATAGGTCCAAAACCACTAGAAACTACAGTTGCGACTGATGTTGCTTCAGTAGCATCTAGTGTTTCTGTCGACGCAACTGCTGGAGTTGACATGTCAATAAACAACGATTCCAGTAAATTCAAACTGGAAACTTTATCTGCTGAGGAAGGTGGAGTTGAGGTATTGGAAGTCTCTTTAGGTGGATCCGTTTGTTGTGCCTGTTGAGGCTGAGGATCAGTTTCCAAATCAATCAAGCTACCAAGATTGGCAGCTGCCTTTTCCTTTGCCATTTTCTGCAATTAAGAATTTTATAGATCAAGAACATTGATAAGAAAATCACACTACATGTAATATGGCCAAATTTTCATGACATTTGCCATGACATAATATCCATTATAACAAATTTGTGGATCATGATATTTGTCATGACATAATATCCATTATTAGGCCAAAGATTTCTTGCTATAAATAGAGGAGTTTCTCCTCATTTGAAAACACACCAATTCAATAGCTTTTCACTCTTGTCTTTCTTTCTCCTCCTTTATTTCATTATAGAGTATTTTGTAAGAAAGTGAGTGTTGGGAAACACTTGTGTGAACCCTTTCTTTGAAGTGATCTTGTGAGGTTATTCTCTTGGGGTATTTAGTAATTACAGTATTTACTCTAATTTTGTACTCTCTTTTGTACTCTTGTTGGTATAGTGAAATTGTTTCTCTCCGCTTGCGGACGCAGGTCACCTTGACCGAACCACGTTAAATTTGTGTCTTCTTTATCTTCTTTAATTGTCGTTATTATCAACTTGCATTGTCTTTGTTATTATCATTATAACATTGTTTGACTAAATTCCGCACTACTCGATTTTCCGATCCTAACATATTGGTATCAGAGCCAGATCTAACCGGGTTAGTTTAAAAAGCCAAAATAACTCTAACAAAATCTTATGTTGAGAAATTTGATCGAAGTGCAAACTTCGGAATGTGGCAATTAAAGATGGAAGCTATCCTAATTCAGGATGTTTAGATTTGGCACTGCAAGGAAATGAGAAAATCCCGGATAAAATGACAGACGAGGAGTTTGCCGTCATAGACAAAAAGGCAAAAACAGGTATTATTTTAAATCTTTCAAATGAGGTTTTGCGTAAAGTTATAGCAGAAAACTCAGCCAAAGGAATATGGGAAAAGCTTAAAACCCTATTATATGAAAAGAATAGTAGAAAACAAGCTTTACCTAAAGCAAAAACTCTACACTTTTCGTATGGCTGAAGGTACCTCTATACTGACACATTTTGATACTTTTGATTCTCTTCTTATGGATTTAAGTAACATAGATGATAAAATCAAAGATGAGGATAAAGTTGTGTTATTGCTTGTTTCCTTACCCCAGTCATTTAAACATATAAGAGATACTATGCTTTATGGAAAGGATAATATCTCTTACAAAGATATCAAATCTATTTTGAAATTAAAAGAACAAATAGATAGAGATATTACTGGGAAAACTAGTGGGAACCAAGAGGAATGCTTATTCATAAGAGGTAGATCCAATAAGAAAGATTCAAGCAGTGAGAAACCTAAATCAAGGTCAAAATCCAGATACAGAAATGTCATGTGCAAATATTGTCATAAGAAAGGTCACATTATTTCTGAATGCTTTAAATTGAAAAACAAAGAAAAGCATACAGAAAACAAAAATGAGCACAAAAATACTAACACTGCCGAAGCAAGTGTAGTTGCTGATGAGACTGAGGGAATTATTTTTTAGCAACTAATAATAGTTTCAAATCTAACAATGAGTGGATTTTAGATTCGGATTGTTCTTATCATATGTGTCCCAGTCGGGATTTATTTACCACATATGAATCTATTGGAGGTGGAGTTGTCTTGATGGGTAACAATGCTGCCTGGAAAGTTATTGAAAAAGGTACAATCCGAATCAAAATGCACGATGGTATGGTGAGAACTCTTACCGATGTTAGATATCCTGACTTGAAAAAAAATCTCATCTCTTTGGGCACTTTAGAATCTCTTGGGTGTAAGTACACAGGTGAAGGTGGAGTTCTGAAAATTTCTCACGGTACTCTTGTGATCATGAAAGCACGCAGATCTGGTACGTTGTATACTCTTTTGGGATCTACTGCTATAGGTGTTGCTGCAGTTTCAATATCAGATAAATCAGATTCTGACATCACTAAATTATGGCATATGCGATTGGGACATATGAGTGAAAAAAGTCTTTCCATCATCGGTAAAAGAGGTCTCTTATGTGGCCAAAGTACCGAAAATATGGAGTTCTGTGAACATTATGTGTTCGGGAAGCAGAAAAGAGTCAGCTTCAAATCTCCAGCGATTCATAGAACAAAAGGTACTTTGGATTACATTCATTCAGATCTTTGGGGTCCTTCACGTACCCCATCAAAAGGTGGTGCCAGGTATATGTTAACTTTCATTGATGATTATTCAAAGAAAGTTTGGGTTTATTTCCTGAAAAATAAAAGTGATGTTTTCTTAAATTTCAAACAATGAAAAGTTTTGATTGAGAAGCAAACAGGAAAACAGGTTAAGCGGCTTAGAACAGATAATGGCTTGGAATTTTGTAATGATGAATTCAACGAATTTTACAAGAATGAAGGAATTGTTCGACATCGTACTGTGAGAATGACACCTCAGCAAAATAGTATGGCAGAAAGGATGAATAGAACTCTTTTGGAAAGGGCTCGTTGCATGATTTTAAATGCTGGGTTGACAAACGCCTTTTGAGCAGAAGCTATCTCTACAGCTTGTTATATTGTCAACCGAGCTCCTTCTGCACCTTTGAACTTTAAGACTCCAGAGGAAATGTAGTCAGGTACTCCTGCTAATTATTCTGATTTAAAGATATTTGGTTGCCCTGCATACATGCATGTAAATGATGAAAAATTAGAGCCAAGGGCTAAAAAGTGCATTTTTCTTGGGTATGCATATGGGGTGAAAGGATACCGACTATGGTATCTTGATCCCACGGCATCAAAATTTATAATTAGTAGAGATGTAACCTTTGATGAATCCTATATGTTACATTCTAGAAAAGAGTCTTCTAGTTCTTATAACACAGATAAAGGAAAGAGTACACAGAACCAGGTGGAGATTGAGATTGGCATTCCTTCTGAGCCAAGCTCATCAACTTTGGAGCAAAATACAGTTGAAACTCCTGAAGTTGAGACAAAAGCTGAAATTCCTGAAGTTGAAACTCCTGAAGTTGAACCAAAAGAAGAGGAGTATTCTATAGCCAAACATTTGCTTTTTCAGTTGCACAGAAAACTGAAGAAATTGGAGAACCATCAAAATATTCAGAAGCAGTTTCTAGTGCTGACTCAGCCAAGTGGCTGATTGCAATGAATGAAGTAATTGAGTCTCTCCATAAGAATTGTACTTGGTCTCTTGTGAAGCCGCCATCAGGAAAAAGAATTGTTGGTTGCAAATGGGTCTTCAAGAAAAAGGATGGTATTCCAGTGGTTGAAGATGTGAGGTATAAGGCACGATTAGTTACAATGGGCTATAGTCAGGTACAAAGAGTTAATTTTAATGATATTTTCTCATCTGTTTTTAAATATAGCTTTATTCGTGTTTTGCTTGCCTTCGTTGCCATGTATGATTTGGAATTAGAACAACTTGATGTTAAGACAACTTTCTTATATGGCGAACTTGAGGAACAAATATACATGCATCACCCCGAAGGATTTGAAAGTGAAGGAAGAGAAGATTATGTTTGCTTGTTAAAGAAATTCTTGTACGGATTAAAGCAGTCTCTAAGACAATGGTATAAAATGTTTGATTCCTTTATATTGGGTCATGGCTATTCGAGGAGCATGTATGATAGTTGTGTTTACTTCTGGAAGTTAAATGATGGTTCATTTGTGTACCTATTATTATATGTTGATGACATACTCATTGCTGCTAAGGGTTTAACAGAAATTCACAACTTGAAAAGTCAGCTGAAAAGTGAATTTGAGATGAAAGATTTGGGAGCAGCTAAGAAAATTCTTTGCATGGAGATCAAAAGAGATCGAAAAGCCAACAGGCTATTTCTGACCCACAAGAAGTACTTGGAGAAAGTCTTGGAGAGGTTTGGCATGAAAGATGCTAAACCAGTTAGTACCCCTCTTGCTGCTCATTTTAAGTTATCAGCTGCTCAGTCCTCGTAGTCAGAGGAAGAAGAGAGGTACATGGCACAGGTTCCTTATTCCAGTGCAGTCGGTAGTATTATGTATGTAATGATTTGTACACGTCCAGACATTTCACAAGCAGTGAGCGTGGTAAGCCGGTATATGGCTTGCCCTGGTAAAGCACATTGGCATGCTGTGAAATGGATTCTCAGATACTTGTGAGGTACTTCAAACACATATTTGGAGTTTGGGTGAAATACTAACACTTTGGTTGGTTTTGTAGACTCAGATTATGCAGGTGATCCTGACAAAAGAAGATCACTGACAGGCTATGTATNCGACAAGCTATTTATTTTGCATCAGTGGTTGCGCTATTATTTGAAAAGCTACATTACAACATGTAGTAGCTTTATCTACTACCGAAGCAGAATATATGGCAGTGACCGAGGTAATCAAAGAAGCTTTATGGTTGAAGAGTCTATTTGCGAAACTCAGTTTACACCAAAGTGGTATTACTATTTTCTGTGATAGTCAAAGTGCCATTCACTTGACTAAAGATCAAATGTATCATGAGAGGACGAAGCACATTGATATAAAGTATCATTTCATTAGAGAAACCATCGCTAAAAGAAAAGTCTTTGTTCAGAAGATCAACACTAGAGACAATCCTGCTGACATGTTCATAAAACCTCTTCCAGTGTCCAAGTTCAAGCTTTGCCTGAACTTGATTGGCATTTATAAAGAATGATTTTGCCCATTGGGGGGGTTTTTGCGGAGAAGGTGGAGCAAATTTACTATATATAAGCCGAAATTAGGCCAAGGTTGAGATTTATAATATGGCCAAATTTTTATGACATTTTGCCATGACATAATATCCATTATAACAAATTTGTGGATCATGACCTTTGCCATGACATAATATCCATTATTAGGCCAAGGATTTGTTGCTATAAATAGAGGAGTTTCTCCTCATTTGAAAACACACCAATTCAAGAGCTTTTCACTCTTGTCTTTCTTTCTCCTCCTTTATTTCATTATAGAGTATTTTGTAAGAGAGTGAGTATTGGGAAACACTTATGTGAACCCTTTCTTTGAAGTGATCTTGTGAGGTTATTCTCTTGGGGTATTTGGTAATTAGAGTACTTACTCTAATTTTGTACTCTCTTTTGTACTCTTGTTGGTATAGTGAAATTGCCTCTCTCCGCTTGTAGACGTAGGTCACCTTGACCGAACCACGTTAAATTTGTGTCTTTTTTATCTTCTTTAATTGCCGTTATTATCAACTTTCATTGTCTTTGTTATTATCATTATAATATTGTTTGACTAAATTGTGGACTACCCGGTTTCCCGATCCTAACACTACATCTAGAACTTAATTTGTCATATGCATTAAATGCAGCATTAGTACTTCACAGTCGTCTACGTTATGCCATGCTTTCATTATATAATGAGAAATCAAATGTACAACAAGATTACTAGGACATAGCATTAGGTAATAGTATCATTTTTCTACCAACAATAGACGATTTCATTTTTCTACGTTATGTCATGGTTTTACTAAGATAAAATGGGAAGCTTAAAATTAAAAGTTCCAAACTATAAAAACGGGATACTTTTTTCTAAAAACATAATAAATTAGAAATAATCACAAATCTCACCTCATCCTCAGCAGAGCTTTCACTAACTTTGCCACGTGATTTAGGAGACTCACCAACCTTGAGAGCTATAACTTTGTCACCCAAGATTTCATTGATTGAACGTATCCTGGGGGGACAAGAGACCTCCTCTGTGTTTAGTGAAACAGGCGACCTACTTCTACGCCTGGATTCTGATTTTGAGAATATATGATATTGATATCGTTTAACATCACCACTTCCTTCATCTCGGAACCTGTCATCAACTATTTCAAAGCGAGTCGGTAAGCTCCTCTCCCTACTAGATCTCTTACCAGCTTGGTTGTAATTACGTGGACTTCTTCTTTCTTCCATGGAATATGATCTTATGTTCAAGTCATCGCTTCTTTTTCTTGGACTAAAATTTTCAAATGAACATCTATCAGCATCTCCAGCTATAGACATTTCCTTATAGTCATCTTTTATACTCTGTGGAATGCATAACATAAGGACATATATCAAAAAGTGTGGTGCCGAATGGAATGACTAAACTATTTTTATCAGTCTCAACACTTGCACCTAAACACGTAACTGTTTTTCAGCATTTAATACTTATCGGCTGCTTTCGATATATTAACTAGGTTAAATTGACTCTAGCACATTATTAACTGCTAGCAGAAATATGAAATGTTTTTGCTGAACCTGCTACAGCCACACTTGGATATATACTTACCGTTTTCACTGCGGGAAGTTTGTCGTGGCCCCTCTCACCTGTATATTTCCGGTCCACATAAACATGCTTTATAAAATCCCGAAGTCTATGAAGATTACTGTAACGCAAAAACAATATTAATATTGGGCCATATCTTGGAAAATATACTTTTCTTGTCATTGAGTTATTACTATAAGGAAATATTACCTGGAATCTGGATATGAATTACGATATGTATCCCACGTTTTGAAGTAGATTTCCTTTGCTCGCTAAAATAAAGACAAGCGAATTAGCCTCTTATAAGAGGATGATTTACAAGTAAAATGTGCATGTTACGTTTAACTGGCAAAATGTGCATGTGTACCTCATTACCCCCAGCTTCCAAAGCATTAACTTCTTCTTCACTAAATCTAGCCATTGACACGGATTTTACCCTATGTGTAAACTCGCGGCTGAAATTGTTTGAACAAAAAATGAATAATCAAATCCATAAATCTGAAAATAACTTAGCCATTAATGAGATACTTACTGCACTCCGCTGCAACGTGTGCAGACAAATGTCCAGAAATTTGTGCAGATATATTGTGGCCCCTGCTAAGAGGAAGCAAAAACACAAGACATTAATTAGAAAGGTGTAACATTGTGCACTCTTGATCACTTCATTGCTACATGTGCAAAAACAAATTAGAATTGTCTGCTATGCTTCTATACGTCTAAGACGAATTGACAAATTAACAAACATTTGCTTGGCTAACTATATACTGGACTCAGTACTAGAAATTCTCTATATTATTTTTTATTGGCATATAAAACTTTGACGTGACAAAAAGAATCCTAGAAAACGATCGACCTAAAGTCGGTGTGCCAACATGACTAATTCTAAACATAGTTTTCTTTCATTGTGCCTAATTCTAATGTGAACTAGTTCTACATTAGTTTAGTAATTGAAGAAACAAAAAACAAAGAAAATATATATTGGGCATGAACTGACGCGACAAATTAAATTAATGGCAAGTGTGTGTGTATAGAAACAATTTGGAAAGGGTTACGTACCAAACTGTTGCAGTTGATACATCTCTTGTTGTCTGGAAGCCTTAAAAGACCACGAATGATCTTTTCTATTCTTTCCTCTTCTTTCATTCTTTTGAACATTTTATTGATCTCCTTCAATTTCAACCCCTTTTTCCAACCCTTAATTAATTGCCTGTTTATCAACAACAAAAAAAGGCAAATAAAACGTACAAGACAAAAATGATTAATCTTTCACTCTTAATTGAAATCAACAAATAGACTTGTGTTTCATCATACCCTTTCTCTAACCTTTCTTTTTGCGGTTTTGCATGTTATGTAAAAAAAGAAAATTAAACTGCTACTTGTTTTCATACTGCGTATTAATTAACTCATTTTTTGAATTCTTGTAGCTACCCAAGAAAAGGAAAGAGCAGAAAATAAAAAAAAATAAAAAAAAAAGCTAATTACCTGATAAAATTAGAGTAGATTTAATTTATGATTGAAGGGAAGTTGGTAGAAGATCGTAGATTTTGGAGGGGAAAATCAATGCGATATGAAAGTAGCTAGCTTTATTTTCATGGTAGACAAAAGAAATTCTTTCTCTTTTTTTTTTTTTTT
>AWOL01S0005959.1:69324-86626 GCA_000715115.1 Nicotiana otophora
GTGTTTGCGAGGGAGAGGTGAAGAGGGACTTTTGGCGGTTTTGTCGGTTGAGTGACCGTTAACTTCAGCACCATCAGTGTACCAAATTTTCTTTTTTTTTAAGCATGGAAAATTTAGCTAATTTTTAAAAGAAAACTTATACGCACGTCGCATCTATAGCAAATTAATAAATGAAAACACTGAATGTAAAGACTACTGATTGCAATGTTATTCTGAGTAAGTAATTTTCGACCCAACATAGGCTCTTGGTTATGGACTTGGAGATTAAGAGGGAGAAAAGGACGAGAGCAGTGTTTGATCAACCTAAGATTAATTGGGGAGCCTTGACCGAGGACAAAGCTCAGGAATTGGGGGAGAAGTTGTTAGATATGGGGGCTCGGAGGAGTTGTGGGGACGAGAGTAATATGTGGACCTCGACAGCAAACTGCATCAGGGAAGCTGCTAGAGCGGTGTTAGGAGTCATGAAGGGTTTCTCCAGGGGCCACAACGGTGACTGGTGGTGGAATGGAGAGGTCCAAGGTAAAGTAGAAGTCAAGAAAGCGGCGTATATGAAGCTAGTGGAGAACGCTGATGAGGAGGAGAGGAGGACGCGTAGGGTGTGTTACAAGAAGGCTAAGAAATAGGCAAAGTTAGCGGTCACGACGGCTTAGACCGCAACATTTGAATGCCTGCATGTGGAACTTAGGGGTAGAGGTGATGACAAGAGACTATTCAGGTTAGCCAAGGTTCGAGAAAGGAAGGCTCGGGGCCTGGACCAAGTGAGGTGCATCAAAGATGAGGATAACAAGGTATTGGTAGAAGAGGCATGCATTAGGCGCATGTGGCAGTCATACTTCCACAAACTCTTGAACGAGGATGGGGACATGAACATTGTGCTTGGCGAGTTGGAGAAATCAGAGAACCAACATGATTTTAGGCTTTGTAGGCGTATTAAGGTTGAGGAAGTTGAGGAGGTAATGCGGAAGATGAGTAGAGGCAGGGTGACTAGGCCAGATGAGATACTGGTAGAATTATGGAAGGCTGTAGGACGAGTAGGCTTGGAATGGCTTACTGGACTGTTTAATGTCATTTGTAGGACTAAGAAGAAGCCCGAAGAATGGAGGTTGAGTTTGATGGTCCCGTTGTAAAAGAACAAGGGTGATATCCAAAATTATAATAACTACAAGGGTATTAAGCTAATGAGTCACACTATGAAATGTGGGAGAGGGTGGTGGAGAGGAGGGTGAGGAGGAGTGTGTCTATTTCGGAGAATCAGTTCGGTTTCATGCCGCACTACTACAAAAAATGCCTTTGGCGGCAATTATTTAACGGTAATAAGGCAATTGACGCTAATAGATTCGTTAAGCTGAAATATTAGCGACACATGACCATTAGCCAGTAAAAGATATCCTTTTACTGACAATAACATTAAATTGCCACTACAAATAACTAATTAAAATAGATTTTTATTATTCTAACTTTCCCTCCGTACCCAAAAACAAAAAAAGAGAAAAAAGCTTTCCCTCCAATGTTTTTGGTCATTAATTAATGAACCATTCCCTCCAAAGTAAGAAAACCTATTCCCTTCATCGAACATGAAACGGAAGGCGGCTGGAAACAAAATGAAGCAGACACATTATAACAACATGCAAGCCTCCTTTCCTTTGTTATTATGTTCTTAGGTGATACGATGTTAAAATTGATTTGATGTTAAAAACTGTACAAAATCAAATGCTCAAACAGTTTATTAACTTTTCAGCTGATAGAATTTATGGTATTTTCCAGGGAAGTGGTAGTGGAGACCAGTTTCCATGGGCGACTGCAAAATTAAACTCTAATTGGGTAAACTAATTTGGGATTTTGTATCAAACAATATTTTGCCTTTAGCTTTAATTGGTGGAGTAGCAATAGGGCTTGTTAATCCTACACTTTGTTGTTTTGCTGATAGATATTATATGTCCAAGTTTAGCACCTTTGGGATATTTATAATCTGAGGGCTCACATTGCGTAGTGATGAAGTTGGTGCTGCTGTTGAAGATTGGTCTGTTGGTATTTTTGGTCTTGTTATTTTGGTAATTGAATTTCTTGAATTTTCTGCAGAATTTGTGCAATTGAGATGATTGAGAACCTTTCTTATCTATCCCCTTTTGTTATTTTTCTATGTTCTTTGTTTCGATATGCATAGGTTAATTGTGACACTAACGAATAAAAATAATTTTTTTGGTTTGTTTTTCATATTCTTAATTTTGGTGATTTAAGGTGAATTCAGTTGTATTAGAGGGGAGGATTATTGGATTAAGCGATTTTTTAGTGCTTGATTATTGTAATCATCATTTTCTAATTATTTCTCTTGTTTTCTCAATGCACCTTCTGATGCATCTTTTTTGTTTTTTGAGTTAAATTCTAAGTTGCTATTTCTGGCTACGTAGATACATGCACATTCTCACAGACAATTTGATATTTTTTTTGTTGTGTTAATTTTCATGCAGAATGAAAGTTACCAATTGTTTATATTTATTTTTCCTTTACATTCCAAACTCACTTCTGAAGTAAAGACTGAAGAGCGAAAGAACCTATTTATTAATTGATTCCTAGAACTTTTCAAAATTAATGATCTTGATGTTGTCCTTGTTGATTTTGTATAACATGTATCAGTTTATTATTCAGTATCATTTTTGGTCATTTGATTTTGACCCGTCTAGTTTAAATGTCATTTTTCTTGAGTAAAGGGTCTATTGGAAACAGTCTCGCTACCTTTAAGGTACGGATAAGGTCTGCGTACACACTATCTTTTTCAAACCCCACTTGTGGGACTATACTGAGTTGGTTGTTGTTTGGATTGGTGCTGCTCGATTATGCTCAATCTTCATAGTCAATATTCTCTCTTTCATCCGTCTCCAACTTCTCTTTTCGTGTAGGTTTCAAGATTATTGCAGAAATCATTCTTTTTCTTCACTTTCTTGTCATTATCGGCAAATAATTCTGCTTACCAGGTACAAAATTGAGATTTTTGATATCCAACTATTGTGTTTTAGGATTTGTGAAAGTATAGTTTTTTCTGCGTATGCTAAGTCGTTTGTGTTATCATGCTGCTGTTAAATTGATGTGCAATTGATTGAATTTATTTCTCCTCTATTCCTCTAATGTTTTATGAATAGATTTCTTTGTATGTTTTCTAAGGCTACTGTTATTCTTGTGATTGTTCATAAATTTTCTAAGTGTCGTCGATGCAAATTGATATTGTCATTTAATCTACCACTAGTCGAGATATGAATTCAACCATGTTCAAACTTTTTGCCTGAGTATGACATATATATTGTTTTTTATTTTATTGAATAGTTGATGATTTAGTACATTATTAGGCTTACTGGTTTTTTTACTTATTACAAAGGGAGTTTTAGCGGCTAAAAGATTCGTCAAAGTATTTTACAACTGGTTAGTTTGTCCGCGCGAAGGTCTTAAAGGACCAGAATAATCTTTTACTAATATCCAAACATTAAAAATATCTATTCAAAGTGAAATGTGGAAAAATATTTATTGGTATGGAATAACTGAGAAGAGATAGAAGATAAGAATGAGATAACCGAGAACAATAATTTACTCAAGATAAAATTGATTAAATCATTCGATATTCTCTTAAATCTATATTTTCCGCTTCGGTGACACCAAAGGAATATTAAGAGTATAACTTCAAAAGCTCTCGTTTTCTCCTTTGTAGTTCATGCAGCTTTTCTTGTGCAGCAGCCAACTCAGTGGTGCAGATGATTCTGCACTGGAATCATCAAAATAGTAAGGACACATAAAACCATTCACAATCAGTTCTTTGATGCTAAAAGGTCAAGCTACTTATTTAGGAAGTTATGTGAATGTAACGGCAAAAGTAATTATAATAAAAAGTAATATCTCACCTGATTCCTAAGCTCCATTATCCGCAGCTCTTTCTCTAAATTCTCCCCTGCATAAAAAGTGAATTCAAAATCTATCTGATTTAACAGTTGAACACATCTCAGTTACTAAATTCGCATGTTTGTTCTATGATGACTATGATTTATTTATGAATAACAAAATATTCTGTCACGATCCGAAATTTTCACCTTCGGACCGTGATGGCGCTTAATATTTCACTTGTTAGGCAAACCAACGTTAGAATAATATTATCTATTTTTAAAATAATTTTTAAATTTATTAATAACAAAAAAATAATTGCGGAAGTAAATTCTGAAATATAGTGAATAATCCATAAAAGACAACGGTGTCTAAATACCATCCCAGAATTGGTGTCACAAGTGCACGAGCTTCTAGAATAAATACAAATAAAGGTCTGAATAAAATAAAGCTGTCTGGAAACAAACACACAGCTAAAGTAAAATAGACGGAGACTTCAGAACTGCAGACGTCGTGCAGTTATACCTCAAGTCTCCTCCGAGTAGCTGAAATTCAAGCAAGTCTATGGTACGCAGCTAGGACCAACTCCAAAATCTGAACAAGAAGTGCAGAGTGTAGTATGAGTACAACCGACCCCATATACTGGTAAGTGCTGAGCCTAACCTCGACGAAGTAGTGACGAGGCTAAGGCGGGTCACTTACATTACATGTACGCAATATTAGTAACAACAACAATAATAGAAATAAATCAGGTAACTCATTTATAATAATTGAAGCCAACTCACCAGTCATAACCAATTATCAATTCCATCAATTTTGTTGCAGCGTGCAACCCGCTCTCATAATATATTCATATTCAGTTCTGTTGCAGCGTGCAACCCGCTCTCACAATATATTCACATTCAGTTCTGTTGCAGCGTGCAACCTACTCTCACAATATATTTACATTCAATTCTGTTGCGGCGTGCAACCCGCTCCTCCAATATATTCATTTTAATCAAGTCTGTTGCGGCGTGCAACCCGATCCCCTAATATATATAAATATGTATGTTGACTTTTAAATAAGTCTGTTGCGGCGTGCAACCCGATCCTCCAATATAGACTTTTAGTAAGTCTGTTACGGCGTGCAACCCGATCATCCAATATGGACTTTTAATAAGTCTGTTGCGGCATGCAACCCGATCCTCTAATATATTCATTATAATTAATTCTGTTGCGGCGTGCAACCCGCTCCTCCAAAATTTTCATTTACCAATTCTCATAGAAGAAATTTCCCCAATAAATGCAACAATTAATATAAAATTATAAGACAATAAGCATACAATAATTATGATTTAATTATGAAACAAACAAAGGCAAATAATAAATTATTATGGAAATCAGAGAGAAAATATGCAGTTTAATATTTAATATGCTAAATGTCAAATAACAATTAAGGCACATAATTCAAATAACATGTAACAATTAATGCAGGAATTCAAGAATTAATATTTGACAAAGAATAGGAGAGAAACAATTATTATAATAATTAATTCATGATTTAAATAATTTATGATTTTTCAAGTAAGCAGGCAAACAATTAATTTGACGACGTATAGACACTCGTCACCTCGCCTATACGTCGTTCACATGCAATTCACATAATAAATAATTTAAGGTTTATATTCCCTCAAGTCAAGGTTAACCACGACACTTATCTCGCTTTGCAAATTCCAATCAATTACTCAACCACAGCTTTTCCTTTTAAATTTATCTCCGAAAGTTTCAAATCTAATCACAAACAATTCAATATACTCAATACGAATCATAGGAATTAATTCCATATGAATTTATAAATTTTTTGGATAAAAATCCGAAATTCATTTAAATATTCGACAGTAGGACCCACGTCTCAAATATTGAAAAAACTTACGAAATCCAAACACCCATTCCGAGACGAGTCCAACCATACAAAAATTATCCAATTCCGATGTCAAATGGACCTTCAAATCTAAATTTATCGTTTTTGGAAAGTTTTATAAAAATTCCAATTTCTTCCGTCTAAATCTGAAATAAATGATGAATATAGACTTAGATTTATGAAATACAATCACTATATAATAAAGAACACTTACCCAGTTCGAAATCATGAAAAACGCCTTAGAAATCGCCCCTAAGACGAGTTATAATTGAGGGTTTGTGAAAAATGGGAAAAATCCCGTTTTGATTCTGTTTTAAGTCACAAGCGTCAGGCCTTCTTCGCGTTCGCGAAAGGCCTGCCGCGTTCGCGATGAATAGCAGCCCGTGGCTTTTGCGTCCGCAAAGGCTTTTCCCCCTGGCCTTCGCGTTCGCGTGCCAGTGCTCGCGTTCGCTTAGAAGGACAACTGACCCCTCCCCCAGGCTTCTAAAGCTTCCCGTTCGTGTTGAGCTGGTCGCGTTGCGAAGGGTAAAGTCCACATAGCTTCGCGTTCGCGACCCAATCTTCACATTTGCGAAGAAGGAAAATTCAGCCAGCCCATTTTTCTCTTCGCATTTGCGAGAGTACATTCGCGAACCCGATGAAGGAAATACCAGAAGCCTGAAGTTGCAGAAAAAACAGATTTTCTAAGTTCAAAATCAACCCGTATCCTATCCGAAACTCACCCGAGCCCTCGGGGCTCCAAACCAAACATGCACACAAGTCTTATAACATCATACGAACTTGCTCGCGCGATCAAATCGCCAAAATAAACATAGAACTACGAATCAGACACCAATTCAAAGGAAATTTTCAAGAAAACGTTAAATCTTATATTTTTATAACCGGACGTCCGAATCACGTCAAATCAACTCCGATTCTCACCAAATTCGGCAGACAAGTCATAAGTATTATAGTGGACCTATACCGGACTCCGAAACCAAAATACGGACCCGAGGTCAATAAATACAACTTCAGTAATTTCTTAAAAATCATTAAGCTTTCAAGCTTTTAATATTTCATAAAAATTTCATATCTCGGGCTAGGGACCTCGGAATTCGATTTCGGGCATACGCCCAAGTCCCAAATCGTAATACGGACCTACCAGAATTGTCAAAATACTTATCCAGGTTTGTTTGCTCATAATATTGACCAAAGTCAACTCAGTTGAGTTTTTAAAGCTCTATTTCACATTTAATCCATTTTTCACATAAAAACTTTCTGAAAGATTGTACGGACTGCACACGCAAGTCGAAGAATTATACATGATGCTTTTCGAGGTATTAGAACACAAAATTACTTATTAAATTTAAAGATAACATTTTGGGTCATCACATTCTCCACCTCTAAAACAAACATTCGTCCTCGAACAGAGTTAGAAAAAGTACTTGAGCTGGAGAAAAGGTGTGGATATTTACTCCTCATGTCCGACTCGAACTCCCAGGCTGATGCCTCTACCGGCTGACCTCTCCATTGCACTCGAATAAAAGGATAACTCTTAGACCGCAACTGTCGGACCTACCGGGCTAGAATAGCCACCGGCTCCTCCTCGTAAGTCAAATCTTTGTCCATTTGGACTGAGATGAAATCTAACACATAGGACGGATCACCATGATATTTTCGGAGCATAGACACATGGAACACCTGATAAACTGCTGATAAACTAGGTGGTAATGCAAGCCTGTAGGCTACTTCACCGACCCTTTCAAGAATTTCAAAGGGTCCGATATACCTAGGGCTCAACTTGCTCTTCTTTCCGAACCTCATTACACCTTTCATAGGTGAACCCCAGAGCAATATTCTTTCTCCAACCATGAATGTAATATCACGAACTTTACGGTCGGCATAACTCTTTTGCCTAGATTGAGCTGTGCGAAGTCGATCCTGAATAATCGTGACCTTATCCAAGGCATCCTGTACCAAATCGGTACCCAATAACCGAGCCTCTCCCTGTTCAAACCAACCAACTGGCGATCGGCATCGCCTTCCGTATAATGCCTCATATGGAGCAATCTCAATGCTCGACTAGTAGCTATTATTATAAGAAAACTCCGCAAGTGGTAACAAATGATCCCAAGAATCTCCAAAGTCTATAACACAAGCGCGAGGCATATCTTCCAATATCTGAATAGTGTGCTCTGACTGTCCGTCTGTCTGTGGATGAAATGCTGTACTCAACTCCACCCGCGTGCCTAACTCACGCTGTACAACCCTCCAGAAATGTGAGGTAAACTGCGTACCTCGATCTGAAATAATAGACACGGGCACATCGTGAAGGCGGACAATCTCACGAATGTAAATTTTAGCTAACCTCTCTGAAGAATAGGTAACTGCCACTGGAATGAAATGTGTTGACTTGGTCAACCTGTCCACAATGACCCAAACTGCGTCAAATTTTCTTTGAGTCCGTGGGAGACCCAACAACAAAATCCATAGTGATACGCTCCCACTTCTACTCAGGAATTTCTAACTTCTGAAGCAAACCACCAGGTCTCTGATGCTCGTACTTAACTTGCTGACAATTTAGACACCGAGCTACATATGCAACTATATCCTTTTTCATTCTCCTCCACCAATAATGTTGCCGCAAATCTTGATACATTTTGGCGGTACCTTGATGAATAGAATACTTGGAACTGTGTGCTTCTTCAAGAATTAATGTACGAAGCCCATTCACATTAGGCACACAAATACAACCTTACATTCGCTGAACCCCATCTTCTCCCACAACAACCTGTTTGGCATCATCGTGCCGCACCGTGTCCTTAAGGACAAGTAAATAAGGATCATCATACTACCTCTCTCTGATGCACCCATATAAATAAGCCCGAGCGACTGTGCAAGCTAGAACCTGACTGGGTTCTGAAACATCTAACCTCACGAATTGATTAGCAAAGTCTGAACATCTGCAGCTAATGACCTCTCACCAACCGGAATATATGCAAGACTGCCCATACTCACAGCCTTTCTACTCAAAGCATCGACCACCACATTGGCCTTTCCGGGGTGATATAAAATGGTGATATCATAGTCTTTCAACAACTCCAACCATCTTTTCTGCCTCAAATTAAGATCCTTTTGTTTGAATAGATACTGAAGGCTATGATGATCAGTAAATACCTCACACGAGACACCGTAGAGGCAATGCCTCCAAATCTTCAGCGCATGAACAATGGCTGCCAATTCTAAGTCATGAACAAGATAATTCTTCTCATGAACGTTTAACTGCCATGACACATATGCAATTACCTTGCCATCTTGCAATAATACTGCACCAAGCCCAATGTGAGATGCGTCACAATATACCGTATACGATCCTAAACCTGTGAGTAATACCAACACTGGCGCCGTAGTCAAAGCGATCTTGAGCTTCTGAAAGCTCAACTCACACTCGTCTGACCATCCGAATGGGACACCTTTCTGTGTCAATCTAGTCAATGGGCTTGATATAGATGAAAACCCTTCCACGAACCGACGATAATTACCTGCTAAACCCAGGAAACTCCGGATCTCTGTGACTGAAGTAGGTCTAGGCCAATTCTGAACAGCCTCAATCTTCTTAGGATCCACCTTTATGCCTTCTGCCGATACAACATGCCCCAAAAAGGCAACTGAGTCTAACCAAAACTCACATTTTGAAAACTTGGCAAATAACTAATTATTCTTTAAGGTGTGAAGCACACTTCGAAGATGTTGCTCATGTTCCACTCGACTACTGGAGTAAATCAAGATATCATCAATGAATACAACCACAAAAGAATCGAAATAAGGCTTGAACACTCGATTCATCAAATCCATAAATATTGCTGGGGTATTTGTCAACCCAAATTACATCACTAGGAATTCGTAATGCCCAAACCGAGTTCGAAAAGCTGTTTTAGGGACATCAGATGCACTAATCTTCAACTGATGGTAACCAGACCTCAAATCGATCTTCGAAAATACCTTGGCACCCTGAAGCTGATCAAATAAGTCATTAATTCTTGGCAGCGGATATTTGTTTTTGATAGTGGCCTTGTTCAACTGCCGATAGTCTATACACATCCACATAGAGCCATCTTTCTTCTTTATAATAATACTGGTGCACCCCAGGGCGAGACACTGGGTCTAATAAATCCCTGATCAAGTAATTCTTGTAACTGCTCTTTCAATTCTTTCAACTCTGGCGGGGCCATACGGTATGGTGGAATAGAAATGGGCTAAGTTCCCGAAGCCAAATCAATACAGAAGTCAATATCTCTGTCAGGTGGCATCCCCGGAAAATCTACAGGAAATATTTCTGGAAATTCACGAACAACTGGTACTGAGTCCATAGAAGGAGCATCCGCACTGGGATCGCGAATATAAGCCAAATAGGCTAGATACCCTTTCTCTACCATACGCCGAGCTTTCATATAAGAAATAATCCTGCTGACAGAATGACCAGGAGTTCCTTTCCACTCTAACCGAGGAAACCCGACATAGCTAGGGTCACTGTCTTAGCATGACAATCCAATATAGCATGATAAGGGGACACATACCCAAGATAACATCAAAATCTACCATATCAAGAAGTAGAAGATCCACACTAGTCTCAAGATTACCAATAGTAACCACACACGAATGATAGACAGGATCTACTACAATAGAGTCTCCCACCGGTGTAGATACACACACAGAAGCAATCAGAGAATCACAAGGTACAACCAAATATGAAGCAAAATAGGAGGACACATAGGAATAAGTTGATCATGGATCAAATAGAACTGAAGCATCTCTATGGCAAACTGGAATAATACATGTGATCACAGCATCTAATGACTCGGCCTCAGGCCTAGCTGGAAAAGCATAAAATCGAGGCTGGGCCCCACCACTCTGAACTGCGCCCCTGGGACGGTCTCTGACTGGCCGGCCTCCACCTCTAACGGTCTGACTTCCATCTCTAATGGCCTGACCTCCACCTATAATAGCCTGACCTCTACTTCTAGTTGTCTGACCCTTACCTCTAGCTGGCTGAGCAGACGATGAAGACAAGGTTAGTCTGGTCAATGTGCTTGCTATAGATGAAAACCCTTCCATGAACCGATGATAATAACCTTCCAAACCCAGGAAACTCCGGATCTCTGTAACTGAAGTCGGTCTAGGCCAATTCTGAACAGCCTCTATCTTCTTAGGATCCACCTTTATGCCTTCTGCCGATACCACATGCCCCCGAAAAGCAAATGCGTCTAACCAAAACTCACATTTTGAAAACTTGGCATATAACTGATTATTCTTCAAAGTGTGAAGCACACTTCGGAGATGCTGCTCATGCTCCTCTCGACTGCTGGAGTAAATTAAGACATTACCGATGAATACAACCACAAAAGAGTCCAAATAAGACTTGAACACCCAATTCATCAAATCCATAAATGTTGCTGGGGCATTTGTCAACCCAAATGACATCACTAGGAATTCGTAATGCCCATACCGAGTTCAAAAAGCTGTTTTAGGGACATCGGAGGCCCTAATCTTCAAATGATGGTAACCAGACCTCAAATCGATCTTCGAAAATACCTTGGCAGCCTGAAGCTGATCAAATAAGTCATCAATTCTTGGCAGTGGATATTTGTTTTTGATAGTGGCCTTGTTCAACTGTCGATAGTCTATACACATCCACATCGAGCCATCTTTCTTCTTTACAAATAATACTGGTGCACCCCAGGGCGAGACACTAAGTCTAATGAATCCCTGATCAAGCAAGTCTTGTAACTGCTCTTTCAATTCTTTCAACTCTGGTGGGGTCATACGGTATAGTGGAATAGAAATGGGCTGAGTGCCCGGAGCCAATTCAATACATAAGTTAATATCTTTGTCGGGTGGCATCCCTGGTAAATATGCAAGAAATACTTCTGGAAATTCATGAACAACTTATACTAAGTCCATAGAAGGGACATCCGCACTGGGATTGTGAATATAAGCCAAATAGGCTAGACACTCTTTCTCTACCATGCGCCGAGCTTTCATATAAGAAATAACCGTGCTGACAGAATGGCTAGGAGTTCCTTTCCACTCTAACCGAGGTAACCCCGGCATAACTAGGGTCACTATCTTGTCATGACAATCCAATATAGCATGATAAGGGGACAGTCAATCCATACCCAAGATGACATCAAAATCTACCATATCAGGAAGTAGAAAATCCACACTAGTCTCAAGATTACCAATAGTAACCACACACGAATGATAGACATGATCTACTACAACAGAGTCTCCCACCGGTGTAGATACACACACAGAAGCACTCAGAGAATCAGAAGGCACAACTAAATATGAAGCAAAATAGGAGGACACATAGGAATAAGTAGATCCTGGATCAAATAGAACTGAACCATCTCTATGGAAAACTGGAATAATACCTGTGATCATAGCATCAGATGACTCGGCCTAAGGCCTAGCTAGAAAAGTATAAAATCGGGGCTGGGCCCCACCACTTTGAATTGCATCTCTGAAACGGCCTCTAACTGGCTGGCCTCCACCTCTAACAGTCTGACCTCTACCTCTAATGGCCTGACCTCCACCTCTAATAGCCTGACCTCCACCTCTAGCTGCCTGACCCCTACCTCTAGCTGGCTGAGTAGGAGGTGAAGGAACCGGTGCCGGTATGATGGCACGGGAACCTTGTCGAGATCTGCTACTTGCCAATCTAGGGCAATACCTCCTGATATGACCAATGTTCCCACACTCATAATACCCATCCTGATGCCGCGGCTGCTAAAGTTGACCCGGATGGGCCGGATAACCACTGTAGTAACTCTAGAGTGATGGTTCACTAATAGGAGCTGAATGTGCACTGAATACTGGTTGCCCAGAGTAAGACATAATAGGACCGTGACTCCTTGAAGCACCGGGAGATGCATGAAATGCTAAATGAAACAGTCTGGGAGGATGACCCCTACCAACATTAGCCCTGCCTCCAGATAAGGCACCACTGAAACCACCGAACTGACGAGGCCTCTTATCGGACCTCTGCCATCTCTCCTGTGCAAGAACCATCTTGATCCTCCTTGCTACATTAGCCGCCTCCTGAAAAGAAATCTCATTTCTGGTCTCCTTGGCCTTCTGAAGTCTGATAGGGTGAGTGAGTCCCTCAATAAACCTCCTCACTCTCTCTCCCTTTGTAGGTAGTAAAAGGAGAGCATGATGAGCCAAATCCACAAAACGGGACTCATACTGAGTAACAGTCATATTGCCCTGCTGTAGACGCTCAAATTGCTTGCGAAATTCCTCTCTCAGTGTGATGGGGAGGAATTCTCCAGAAATAGCTGAGAGAACTGCTCCCATATAAGTGCAGGCGATCCAACTGGTCTGGTCAATGTATAATCTCTCCACCATCTCTTGGCGGAACCCGTCATCTGAAATACAGCAAAATCAACCCCATTGGTCTCAACTATACCCATGTTCTGCAGCACCGCATGGCAGCATTTAAGATAATCCTGTGGGTCCTCAGAAGGTGTACTACTGAAGTAAACTGGAAAGAGCTTGGTAAATTTATCCAGTCTCAATAAGGTCTCAAGAGATATGGCGAGCCTATCACTGATCTGTGCCGCAACAACTGGTTGAACTACCCCAATTAGTAGGGCTGCAGGAGCCTGATTCTGGGGAGCCATCTGCTCCGGAGCGGGAGTAGTGGGCGTTTGTGCTCCTCCCCCAGCCTATGAGATGGCTGGTGCCACCGAAAATGTACCATTTTGGGCTACGCCCTCCATAAGACTTACCAAACGGACTAGAGCGTCCTGAAGTACTAGAGTGGCTATGAATCTTTCCGGGACCTGAACTAGTCCAACTGGTACATTCTGAACTGGAACCTCTTCCTAAAGGTCCACCTGAGGTTCTACAATAGGTGCAGCTGCTCAAGCTCTGGACTGAGCTCTACCTCGGCCTATGCCTCGGCCTCTAACATGACCTCGACCTCGACCTCGACCTCTACCCCTAGCCATAGTTTCCACCGGGGGTTCTGGTCCTTGTCCATTGGTAGAGATATTACATGTTCTCACCATCTGCGAGAGAATAAGAGTAGAATAGTTCAATCATCGATGCTAGAATAAAATCGCATGACAGAATAAGAAAGAATTGATACTGTTCCTAAACTTCATAGCCTCTAAGAGATAAGTACAGACGTCTCTGTACCGATCCTTCAGACTCTACTAAGTTTGCTCATGACTTGTGAGACCTATGTAACCTAGTGCTCTGATACCAACTGTCACCACCCGAAATTCCCACCTTCGGATCGTGAGGGTGCCTAACATTTCACTTGCTGGGCAAGCCAACGTTAGAATAATATTAACCAATTTTTAAACTATCTTTACATTATTAATAATCAAGGAACCAAAAACGGAAGCCATGTTTGAAATATAGTGAAATAATCGCTAAAAACAACAGTGTCTAAATACCATCCCAAAAGTAGTGTCACAAGTGTACGAGCTTTTAGAATAAATACAAATAAAGGTTTGAATAAAATAAAGTTGCCTGGAAATAAATACACAACTAAAGTAAAATAGACGGGGACTTCAGAACTACGGACGCCATGCAGTTATACCTCAAGTCTCCTCTGGTAGCTAGAATCCGAGCAAGTCTATAGTACGCCGCCGGGACCAACTCCAAAATCTGCACAAGAAGTGCAGAGTGTAGTATCAGTACAACTGATCCCATGTACTGGTAAGTGCTGAGCCTAATCTCGACGAAGTAGTGACGAGGCTAAGGCGGTTCACTTACATTAACTTGTACGTAATATTAATAACAACAACAAATAATAGAAATAAATCAGGTAACTCATTTATAATAATTGAAGCCAACTCAACAGTCATAATCCATTATTATTTCAACCAATTCTGTTGCAGTGTGCAACTCTCTCTCACAATATATTCCTTTTAATCAAGTCTGTGATATATTTATTTCAATCAAGTATATATGTAGACTTTTAAATAAGTCTGTTGCGGCGTGCAATCCGATCCCCCAATATTGACTTTTAAATAAGTCTATTGCGGTGTGCANGCGTGCAATCCGATCCTCCAATATTGACTTTTTAATAAGTCTATTGCGGCGTGCAACCCGATCATCCAGTATGGACTTTTTAATAAATCTGTTACGGCTATAATCCTGTAATAATCCGAATGGTCGTTTTGAGTATTACAACCCCGTTTACTCCTTTACTGCTCAAATTGGGCTTTAAAGTTATTGTGTGACTTGCTGGGGCAATTGGTTCTGGTCCGGTGAGGTTTTGGAATGAATTGGAACACTTAGTTCCAAGGTTTAAAGCTTAAGTTAAAATAGTTGACCAGATGTTGACTTATGTATAAATGCCTTGGAATTTAATTCTGATGATTCCAATAGCTCCGTATGGTTATTTTGGACTTAGGAGCGTGTCCGAAAAATTATTTGGAGGTCCGTAGTGGAATTAGGCTTGAAATGGCGAAAGTTGAATTTTTGGAAAGTTTGACCGGGGGGTTGACTTTTTGATATCGGGGTCGGAATCCGATTCTGAAAATTTGAATTCCACTGTTATGGCATTTATGACTTGTGTGTAAAATTTGAGGTCAATCGGACGTGAATTGGTAGGTTCCGGAGTCATTTGTAGAAACTAGAAATTTCAAAGTTCATTAGGCTTGAATTGGAGTGTAATTCATGGTTTTAGCGTTGTTTGAGGTTATTTGAGGGTTCGACTAAGTCTGTATGATATTTTAGGACTTGTCGGTATATTTGGTTGAGGTTCCGAGGGGCTCGGGTGAGTTCCGGGGGGTTAACGGATCATTTTTGGCCTTGGTGAGATTGCTGATATCTGTTGCTGCATTTTTCTTATTTTCTCTTTTGCGTTCGCGAGTGGGCCTTCGCGTTCGTGAAGAGTGTTTTCTGAGTGTGGGGAGGACGCGAACGCGAATGCAAAGATATAGTCTGTGTGTGCATCGCGAATGCGTGAGAGGTGTCGCGTTCGCGAAGAGGAGTGAGGCGATTGGGGACCCCGGGTTCTTATTCTACGCGTTCGCGAGGTGGCGGTCGCGTTCACGAAGGTCTGAGCTGGTAAAGCTTCGCGTTCGCAAAGGGTAAGATTTGCAAAGCTTCGCGTTCGTGAAGCCACGGTCGAGTTCGCGAAGAGTTAAATTTGTGGGCAGTCGAGTTGTGCTTCGCGAACGCGAGGGACCTGTCGCGTTCGCGAAGAAGAGAGGCCTCGACAGAAAGTTTAAGTTCAGACTTTGTCCCATTTTTCATTTTTAGCGATTTGGAGCTCGGATTGAGGCGAGTTTTGGGCGATTTTCAGAGGAAATAACAGGGTAAGTGTTCTTAACTCAATATTGGTTAAATTACCCGAATCCATGGTTGTTTTTATCATTTAATTGGTGAATTAAGTTGGAAAAGTTTGAAAACCCTCTTAGTTTAAATTGAGGATTTGAAGGCTGAGTTGTGGTCGGATTTGAGTAATTTTGCTATGGTTGGACTCTTGGTTGAATGGGATTTCAGATTTTGTGATGTTTACCGGATTACGAGATGTGGGCCCCACAGGTGAATTTTGGGGCGTAATTTTAGATTATTGAAAAATATTAGTATTTTGATATGGAATTAATTCCTATAATTTTTGTGGGATGAATCAAATTATTTTGACTAGATTCGAGCCGTTTGGAAGTTGATACGCGCATAATGGGATTTCTGGAGCATTGTTTAGCTTGCTCGGCATTGGATTTGGCTTGTTCGAGGTAAGTAACTCTTCTAATCTTGGAGTTGAGAGTATGAACCCTGAATATATGTATTTCGTAAATTGTTGGGAGGTGACGCACATGCTAGGTAACGGGCGTGTGGGCGTGCACTATAGAAATTGTGACATAATTGTTTTTGTGAAATTTTGTAGTTAAATAATCTTGGCATTTTCCATGCAGTTTTATGTGTTAAAGAAATTTAACTAAAAAACATATTAAAAATCATGTTGAGGCTATATGCCAGTATTATCGGGACCCACAGAGGTTATATTGATGTGAAATATTTATTTTAAATTGAAAATTCATACTTAGTCATATTTATTACTTTACATATCATATCTCAGTCTCTGTTGTTATTTCTTGATATATCATATCATCATTTTGGGCTATTCTCATGACATTGTGAGCCCATGAGAGAGAGACGGGAGAGATTGATGACTGAGGGAGGCCGAGGGCCTAATTGTGAGGATAGTTTTTAGGATCGGGTTGCATGCCACAGTAGGCCATGTTGGATTTATATATATATATATATATATATATATATATATTATACTATTGCACGTGAGTTGGCCGTGCAGCACGTGAGTTGGCCGTGCAGCACGTGAGTTGGCTGTGCGGATCTATATATTATACTATTGCACGTGAGTTGGCCGTGCAACACATGAGTTGGCCGTGCAGATTTAGATATTATTATAGCACGTGAGTTGGCCGTGCGGATCCAAATATTATTATAGCACGTGAGTTGTCCGTGCAACACGTGAGTTAGCCGTGCGGATCCAGATATTTATATTATGGA